>CBVK0103243581.1:0-14322 GCA_900067695.1 Picea abies
ATATTGACCTTTATTACATCTGAATACATTGATCTACCTATGTGTGGGTTAGGACCTTAACAGAAACCAGTTGACAAAGAGTACAAACCTTTTTCCACTGAGAGAACCACTAAAAAATGGATTTTGGAGAGGAGCACTCCCCTACCCACTGTCAGGGAGTCTGGGCACTCCCTAAACCTCTTTGGGGGAGTGTTTGAGAACCCTATGCACCCTTTTGGGGGAGTGCTACCCTTTTCTAAGAAAATTTTGGGTTTGTTGAGGAAAATCATGGAAGAATTCCTTAATTCCTAAAGGTGGTTGGATTCAAATAGATGGTCAAGGCATGATCTTAGGGAAGATCCTCAACTAAAGGAGAGGAATCCTCAACTTATCCCAAAGATATCTCAAGTGGTTGGACCTCTCCAAGGTTATATAAGGAGGCCTTATCATGGTGACAGGTACAATGGAGATTGAGAATTACATCAAACTTATGATCTCATGAGTGAGATGTCATCAAAGAAATCAATGGAGATTATTTGAGCAAAGGGATTGGACAAGGAGACCTGGAAGAAGTTGTTGCACCTTCATTCAAAGGATTGTAAGTACTTTTACTTGTTCTCATTAATAATCAATGCTTGGCCTGTTTATTTCAAACTGATGCTTGTTCCACATGAGTTTGTCTGCAATAGATGGATCTATGTTTGAGCTAATCTCAATAGAGTAGGAAGTCCATTGTATCTTTGTTTGTTTTTCTGGACCTATCAGGGAGCTCAAGATCGAAGCTCAACCTGGAATTTGCAAGGACAAACATCGCTAATAAGGTACATATCTTTCTCTTTCTCTTTCATTTATTAGCTTGATTAGATCTAAAAGGAAGTCAATGTCCATGTTAATCATTTTTTTGTCTTGGCCTTAGGAGTCTAGAGACCAAGAGGGAATCCACTTGTCCACAGGGGGATTCACCTACAACAGTAGGGCATGATGATAGAGATTGTAGAGATTATGATATCATGCATGAAATATCAAGAGACATATACAAGATCCAAGTCGAAGTACATCAAGAAGGAAACAATGCACAATATAACTCCCCAGGAAGAGGAAACTTGAATCCTCATGGTGGATTCAGAGGATGAGGAGGAGGAGGAGGTATGGGCCAAGGCCAAGGAAAAATAATAAGTTATAACTGTGCACAACCAGGACATCTAGCAAGGGACTGTCAGAACCCTTGTACCACTTGCAGTTATTGCAAATCCTTCAAGCATGTCATTGAGGATTGCCCTGTACTACTAGCGAAGCTTCAGGAAAGACGAGGACCTTAACAGAACCCATAAGTACAAATAATATATGATGAACCTCATGCAACATACCCTAGAGTCGTTGTTATCACTTGAGGAGGCACTGCTACATGAGAAGATAGAGCAGTCCAAGGAAATACTGTAGAAGGCCCCAGAGTAAGGAAAGTTGCGGAGAAGACCCCAACATTCGATGCTAAGAAAGAAAGATAGATATTTGAGGAGCCAAGAAAAGAGTTCAAAGGAGATAAAGTATATTCATCAAAGACACTACTAAAATTAGATAATATGTAATGCCTCACGCATTTGATCAGTCGGCTTTACCAAAAGAGGGAAAAGAAGTAAGTAAGCTCATCGAATTTTTATACACTTGTATTAAGTTGATTAAGGATGAAAATATTGTAAAAAAATTACATAACTTAATCAGACAGTATGAGCTAGGGAAAGTAGACCCATTACTGAATAGGTTAGTACACAAAATTGGTAAGAAGAGAAGGATAAATAAAGAATTACACTTGAATGCTAAGATAGGAGAGTATGATATAGACTATGTGGTCCTCGACTTAGGGTCGAAGGTCAATGTCATGATGAAGAAAATGTGGGCGCTAATGGGAAAACCCAAGATGATCTATTCCCCTATCAAGATTTGCATGGCTAATCAACAAGCTATCAACCCATTTGGAAGATTGGATCATGTCCATGTGGACATCGACAGAGTTAGAACCTTTGCATATTTTGAGGTAATTGAAATTGTTGATGACAACTTCCCTTACCCTACATTTCTAGGAATCGATTGGGCCTTTGACAATTCCACTGTTGTCGATTTGAAGAAAAGACATATGAAATTTGAAAAATATGGCCTTAGGGTCATTGCACCCTTAGATCTAGATGAGGGTCAGCGATACACAGAACCCATCAGAGAAGAAGATCATGCATACAAACTGGAAAATGTCTACAAGATGACAGCCAGACAACAGGATTACATCAACCCTACAGCTGATGGGAATCTGAGCTAGCGAAGTGACAACGCATAGATGCGCGCCTGTGTAATGAACAGGCGCGCATGTGTGCGCGCCTGTGGGGATAAAAACCACGCCTATGAGGCAAGGTTAATGGGTAAAAATCGAGTCTTTGTGATGTTGTTGATGGGTATCTGAGATGATATAGGACTTTGTTTTGTGTGCAGGTGGCTAGTCATGATGATGGCTGTGCGGTGGTGAGAGCGAGACTGGGCCCAGTTGCGAGATGTTGTGGCCAATGCGGGGCCTGAGCTGCGGGCGACTTTAGCAACCTGTGGGTTGCTAAAGTTTTTTGAGTGCTCGTTGATATGGGCACAGGAGTATTTACTGCAGTTCCTACTCCAGATGTGGAGTCCGGAGCTGCACTGCTTCCTCGTGTGAGGAGAGCAGATCCCCTTCACTGCGATGGAGGATGTATATTTTCTGACTGGGCTCCCCTTTCGGGGAATGCCCCTCCCGGCAGAGCCTGTGCTGCCGAGGGAGACAACCCTTGTTACCATTGGTCGGTGATACTGCTCAGGTGAGAACTTCATGTTTGGGATTGTGGTGAGCATGAGTGCTATAGACTCCCTGGCTCATCGTTGCATAGCGGCGATGATTTTTCGTGTGTACGGGTCACTTGCGACCCAACGGATTAGTGGGGGCCAGCTGCTGGTGCTGGAGAGAGTGGTGGGCGGTGAGCAGTTCGCATGGGGACTGACGCTGCATGCACAGATGATCGCGCAGTTGGATCACTGTTGGTCCACAGGTGTAGGAGAGTTCGCCTTTGGGTCGATCCTGGTGGCATGGTTCTTGGAGAGGGTACTGATGTTGCGCCGAAGGTTTCTACTAGAGATGTCGGGGGCACGAGAGCCGCGATTGAGGTGGTGGTCTACAGTTTTGGTTCGCCACGGTGGTGGCGAAGGTGGCCACTACTTTTCAGCGGAGGCAGCACGGATATGGCGGTAGATGCCACAGGTAGTACTTCGGTACCCCTATGCTGGGGTTGACTTCCCGGGGGACCCGGACATGGTGCTGCCTCCTGGGGAGGTTTTTGACCATCGAGGTACGTTGAGTATTGTGTATGTTTTTTATTTATGTTATCTTTTGAGATATTAGTCCATATGTATGTGCTATAGATGCTAATACTATCTGTTGTTGTTTGTTTGTTGCATGTGCAGATGTGACACCTCGCGAGCACGAGGTGGATATGCAGAGAGCACCGGCTCAGCGAGATCTGGAGAGACTGTCACATGGAGAGAGACATCGGCGGGATGAGGCCACGGGGCAACCAGCAGAGCCCGAGAGGGCAGCGAGGAGGAACAGGTTCGATGACCCTGGTGCAGGGCCATCACACGCTCCTTCGGTGGCGGCCGGAGTTGATTTTGATGATATACACCATCATTTGGAGATGATGTTACAGGACATGCCTAAGGGCATGTGGATATTCATCCAGGATGAGGGGTTCCTGGAGCAGTGTATAGGAGTACCGCCACCATGGTGGGCAATAGTGCGACGAGCAGCTGTGCTGGCTGCGATGACTAGTGGACGCCTTTCGTCAGGGCAGGAGGGTCCTATGGGTGGTCCTCCACCATCGCCTGGGGCAGGTGGGGGTGGGCCACCAACTCCTCTTGAGGGAGGAGCAGGTGGGGGTGCGATAGAGGCACCCTGATTGATGTATGATGTATATCTTTTTGTTGATAGGCTGGTGAGCTGGTTTTTGTACCGAGGTGCTGCATTCATAGATGATTTTAGGGGCGAAATTTCGCCCATGGGCGAAATTAAGGGGCCTCTAATTTTTTATTGGACGAATTTTTTGTATTAGAGTGTTTTTTTTAAACTTATTTTATTAGCCCATAATTTATTTTAAGGTAAAAATCGTGTACAGGGTTAGCCCATGTTTTTAGGAGGGATAGAGGAAAACAAATTATATTTAGCCCCCGAAATTTGGGGAACAATCTTCCATTAGCCAAATTTGGCCCCTGATTTTGTGGTATCGGCAGTAAAATCGGGATTTATGGGTTAATTTTGCCCCTGATTTTGTGGTATGGGCAGTGAAATCGGGATTTATGGTTTAATTTCGCCCCCGATTTTGTGGTATGGGTAGTGGTATGGGTAGTGGGCACTAGAACATGGAGATTTTTGGCCCTCCCACATGGTATAAATTATATGGGATCTGAAATGCATTCCCCAGTTTACATCTTCGTTCTTCTGTTACCTCTTATTTCCCCTTTGGGCCTTGAGGTTTACGGGTTTAGTATTTACTCTTGGAATTTCTTTTGGTTGGTAACGGGTTACTCCTAGGTTCGGCCCAGGCACCAGTTGGCAGACTGCAGTGACCATATTTTGTTAATTCAAGACCCCGCTCGCAGAGGAGGACCCTGCTCGCAGAGGAGGAGTAGGACCACGCTCGCAGAGGAGGACTCGCAGAGGAGGCTCTGCGCTAAGGCTCGACCACAGTGGTAGTCTTTTTTCGGTATCTAAAGAATTTAGTATCTAGTGCAATAGAGCAGATTGACTAATAGAGGACAGACAATTGCTACCTATTTTTGTGCTACTGCTATGAAATGATATGTCTGGAACATTTTTTTTTCCCTTACTATTGTTCACCAATGAATTCTAGCAGCCCTAAAAGATAGAAATTTAATATACATATTTTCAATCCAATCTCATTCCAGGTGGGTTCAAAGAGACCATATTATTGGTGGTACAAAAGAACTTATTATTGTATTGCAAATATTCCTTGGGGGTGTGCTTGTATGACACATCAAGTTCAGATATCTCCACCCCTTTTCTTTGCCAGCTAACAACCATAGTTAGATCTTTCCCAACACAAACTAAATCTGAAAGAAGTGTGGGAATTCTTGGTCCATGAAACCTGTTTTTGAGACTCTGCTCCAACATTGCTAAGGGTGGAATTGTGTTCTTCCTGTGGGAAGATCTCCATGCTGTCAAGGTTGAGCTAGGACGGAGAGTGTCCATGTGTCTTTTTGGGTGAAGGTGACCTATAGTATCCTGAACAAATACCACAGTTGTCAATAGCCATGAACATAAGCATGAAATGACCATCTTTATATGCTCTCACCCAACCTTTGCAAATCCTAAACTGACTTGGGAAAACGTTGTTGGCAACCCATTCCTCTATCGTGATTTTATGGAGTTCTGGTTATGAATTTGTGGTATGAGATATTGCCTTTGTTTCAGTTGTGAGAAGCTCAGTTATGGATATCAATAGGTTTCATTTTCATTTATATAATCATGGAAGAACTATACTCTTGATAGCAATGATTATGGGCCATGATGGGGTTTTTATGTCTGCATGCATATGTTTATTTGTCAAAATATTGACTACCCATCATTTAAAACTTTGAAAAACAATTAGTAAGGCTTGGTGAATGGAGAAAATTTATATTTTAGAGGGAAGACCTGAGCATGCCAATGTTGATAGTTGAATGGTGGCCTTACTTGGGTTATAGGTTTGGAAATAAAATATTATCATCGGTTGGACCATCATTAATATATATATATATATATATATATATATAATTAATATATATATATATATATATATATATATATATATATATATATAAACACATGCACACAAGTTGTTCTTACACATGTATGAAACTGCATTTATGAATCTATTTCATAGGTTAACAAGTGCAGGTTGTATGCCCTTCTTTACCTATGATTTCAGCTCCAATAAGAAGTGACTTTCCAGATTGTCTAAACCATGAGTTTCCAAATTTAAAAAGCAACATTTAAGTGGATTAATAACAACTATCTTCAGATTTAATTTCCATCATAAAAGGAAAAGATACATGGATCAATAAATTTTCTCTAATGTACACTACTATGAGTCTAAATGTGCATATTTATACATTCATATTTGAGTTTAGCCTTTGGATATGCAATGTTGAGTATACCTAGATCTTTTAGTACAGATCTAGAATATGATCAACTATTGTAGTTTATGGATCTATAGAACAAGATTAATTTTGTCTTGAAGCCACACTTGCATTAAGTATAGGATTATGCTTGGTACGTGAATTATGAGCTTGTTTCTATATTGATATTTCACCTGGAAAATGAATGATCATGAGGAAACATTGTTTCTAAGTATATTAAATATAAGGGTATATTACAAGGCCCAAATGCACACCCACACTAATTATGTTCCCATGATCTAGCAGGGCTTCAGAAATCCATATGAGCCAACTATGCCCAACTGGTGAGATATTAGCATTCTTGGTTATGCAAAGAAAATAGTGAATCACCTCCATCTGATATATGGGGATTGTTTGAATGTGGTTCTAAAGAATGTAACAAAAGAAAAGCATGTTTTTCAAACCTTTGTGTGCCTTGAGTGCAAGCAGTTTTAACCTACAGTGGAATTAGCTCAATAGGCAAGAACTACAATATGAGAAGAGAGTTTGTACGTAAGGTGGCCCACAAAATCCCATCAAATAACAATTCATGACATGGTGTAACAAAAGGTTTCTCTTGTTTCTTCTTTCATGATTAAAGTGATTGTGAAGTAATGCTTTGTGGGCCTTCATAACCAATATTAGAAGGTACCTCTGAAAGCTCATCCTGTTTGATTTGAACCTTCCTTTCAATGTCACAAATATCAAGAACAGTACAAGATCCCATCTCTGTAGTAACATTTTTCTTGTTAGCACTAGCCACACCGATTCCTTGATCTACTGCTTTTCCAGATGCCACTGTCTACTCTGGTTCCATGCACTCTCTCTTTTCAGTCAGAGTTTCCTGACTATCATCCATATATGTGATGCTCCTATCAACAGGAAGATCCTTACTACCTTTGTGTTCATCCTTCCCTTTGTCTTCATGTTCGAGTCCATAGGTAGAATGATGTTCTTTGGCATCAAGCATGTCAATACTATTATTTTGTTCATAAGACAAAGTTATATCCTCTGCATATTTATCAGATGTCTTATTATAGTCACACCACTTGTCATAGCCCTCTTCTTTCCCAACCTTGTTTGCAACTTGATGTGCAACTTGCACAAATTCGTTGTCAAAAAGGCCTGAATGACCATTATTTGGCTCCTTAACATCAGAATCGGAGGCCCTTGTGCATGGAACATATCCTTCACTTGGATTTCCTTGGTCTTCATTTCCAACCTCTTTTTCATTTTCCAAGAAGTGTTCACTACTTCCTTGGCTGTCTCCCCCTACAGTAACACCCTTGGCATGTACCTTTGCTTGCTGTAAATTAACTATATCCTGTATTTTGTGTCCACCAAGTCCCTCTTGTTTGTCTCTTGTCTCTAGTTCAGAATGTTCTGCACAGTCTAAATCCAGTCCATCTTTTCCTCTGACGTACAGTTTTTCAGTATCATAACAGAACACATCCCTTGGTTGTTCCCCACCCCAGTTTGAACAGGGGTGCTCTTGTATTTTGTCTTCAATAATGCCATGTTCAGATGATAAATCTTCATATGAAATCTTTGGAATCATGTCATACGAAGGGCCCTTTATACCCTCCCCTACCACAGCAACGTTTCCCATTTCCAAAGCCCTGATAGAGAAATTCGGAGCATCCTCTTTTTCACCAGTGAATTCCACATTTTGAAATGTATCGAAGTTGGTTCTAGAGGCCTCTGGATGATCTGTGGAATTGATATCATCCTTGTCTTTCTTCATATTCAACCCATTTTGACCTCCTACTACATCATCATGCTGAGGTGAATTGGGTTTGGCATCATAACCTGATATACTATCCTGGCCTAAATTCTCTTCTCCCGTTTTCAAGGAAGTTGCTACAGAATTCCCTGCAACATCTGCATCCTCATCTTTTGAGATTTCAGTCACAACTATGCTTGCTAGTAAAATCATCCCACGTTCATCCATGCTTACAGAAGTTGCTTGAGAATGGATAGAGCAACCTTCACTGGCACCTTCTGAGTCAACTAGATTCACTATCACCAACTATACTAACTACACCCAACTTTAGTATAGTTAGTATAGTTAGTATACATAATAAGAATTGGTGGAAATGATTTCTCCTCACGCAAAGATCCATAAAGGACAAGATCTAGACTATCTAGTATAGTTAGATAATCATTTAGTCCCCCCCTTTGGGTTTAGAGACTCATAAACACATGGGGACCACTTTCCAAGGTACCCAAATCTCAACAAAAAATACTCTGTTTATGAAAATAATTTCTCTGTACATAGTGCAGGTACAAAGATGTAGATTATCCAATGTTGTTATACATACTGATGTATAAATGCTAGTTTGGATTGATCAAGAGGATTCAGTGAACATAAAATCTGCAAAGACAGTATTCACTACATTTTGGAAATGAAGCTTTATGTTCAAAGACCATAAAATGTCTGGTTTGATTTTATATAGTCCAATGCCAATATCCATATTTGAGCATCATAATAGTTGTCTCTGCTGGCGTAAGTAAATTCTTGTTTGACTCCTTTACTGCAAATTGAATCCAGTGATTGCTTTGTCAACCTACATCTGGTTTGATTTTATATAGTCCAATGCCAATATCCAGATTTGAGCATCAGAATAGTTGTCCCTGATGGCGCAATTTACTTTTGGTTTGACTCCGTTGCTGCAAATTGAATCAAATGATAACTTTGTCAACCTACATCAGTGGCATGAAGACTTGCAAAGAAATTGAAAATATATAAAGAAACTTGATTCGAATAATCCAAGTAGGGAAGGCTAGTAGTTTGAACTTTGGGGATCTATATGCACATAATGAAACTCTGAACTCATGGGGCTGAACCATGGGTGTTTGCTGTTGGGCCAAGCCATTTTGGCCCTCAGTGAAAAATATAACAGTGCTTCACTTTTGCAGGAGCAAAGTCAAAAGATTTTCAGGAATAAAGCAAGCTTTGATAGGAAAGGGTTCTGTATTTACAATTAAAATTCTTTGTTCAATGAATGGATTATGAGGGCTGTCATTACTTAGAAGAATCTTGTGTGTATTATGGATACTAACAAGCCTTATATTGTTCTACAGGCAATTGCATCCCATTTAAATTTTCCTGATGGAACTGTTCAGCATTACAACTTGGATGGGGATATAAATAGCATAATAAGGATATCAGATCTTGTCCTTTATGGATCTTTGTGTGAGGAGCAATCATTTCCACCAATTCTTATTATGTATACTAACTAGATTATTGTACACCAACTAAAGTTAGATAATCTAGTTAGTATACTAGTTAGATAATCTAGTTAATATACAAGATCTAGATAATCTAGTATAGTTAGATAATCTAGTTAGTATACACTATACTAAAGTTGGGTGTAGTATAGTTAGTTAGATTATTGTACTGTATAGTTAGTATAGTTAGTTAGTTAGTATAGTTAGTCAATTATTGTACTAGTATAGTTAGTATGTCACTGGTACCCAACTTCAAGTTCAAAATATGCATGCAGGAGGGTTTCTGAAGCATTTTTGACATGTCATCATGCATGAATCGTCTCCATAAGTGTTCATAATCCACGCCGGGTTGTCAAAATGCATGCCATAGTTCAAAAACTAAAATATTTGGTACCAAAATTGAATATGAATTAGCCTGAGGTGGCTCATGAAAATGCATGCCAATATGTATATAAGGGATCTTGATCGAATATGAAAACATATAGCTAGAGTATCTTAGGTGTCCTACAACCCTACATACTCAGATTTCAAAATCAATCGGGAGATATCAAACTGCCAAAATGCTTTTTTTTTCTAGATTTGCACTGTTTTCACCAACTTTGGAAGATGCACTAAAATGTAAAATGCAGGCTCACTTAAAAAAATAATAATTTTTTACATCTGAAACTTCTTTTGGAGTGTTCATTAGGTCAGGTCTCACAATTCCATGTGATTAGATTCTCAATCTAAGGTAGAAAAATCCCTGTTGTTATAAAACATCATCAATTTAAATTTTAGGTCTTTAAAAAAAAAAACCAAGGTAGGCCAATGATCATCCAAAACTTGTGTTATGTGTCTCTTTCCTTGTTGGATCTCTCCATAACATTAGATTAACAAACTGAATTGAAAATGTCCTTGCTGTTACAAAATTCAAATTCATCTTGGCTGCTAAAATAAACAGTGTAAAATATTAACCTAGAATGTGAAATATGCACTCGTAAAGCTAGGGTCACTATATAAAAGCTGGGTAATAAACTGCTAACAAATTAGTTATCTATAGAGCTTATCTTTGATATATAACCCTCTATAATGTGCTGCTCAAATTGTCTTTGGTTTAATGGTATGCACTCTAACCATCTTAACTCTCTAGAGTATTTTTTTCTCCAAATAGATAACTATTTCATTGTAACAACTTAACAAAACATTTCCCAATCCAACTCCAATAAACTGGGCCCCCAAACTTTCAAACCATAAAGAACTGTAGGCCTAATGAGACTGTCCATGGGGTCCATCTTGGACTGAATATGCTGAAACTGGTTCTAGCAACACTAACACTCAAGGACAACAAGGGAGCCATACCCCTTGTTGATTCAGGGTTGAAGAGCTTTCCTCAAGGCTCAAACAATATCTGTTCCCGGAAAACTAAACACCCAAGTAAGTGTCAGATGTAGTGATCTCAATATCCACACCCTTAAAAATAAAAGTGATACTCTGAAAGAGTGATCTTCATCCCATTGAATATCATAACCTTGGTTTTGCCTAGGTTGATCATCAACTGACGAAGATCACAAAAGATGGACAAGGCATCAAGCTGTCTCTGCAACCCCTCCGATGTGGATGACAAGAGAACTACATCATCTGCAAAGAGGAGGATAGATATCAGAAACTGCTGAAAAAGGCACCCATCTCCTAGCTGAATATATGCCTGGAGAAAAGACTCCAGCTCATCAACGTAAATCCTAAACAATGTAGGTGAAAGAGGGCAACCCTGCATCACACCAATGGTGCTCCTAATGGAATCCAAAACTCCATGAGCTGTGCATAGTCTGCCAAGGACAGACTCATAAGGGCACATGATGGCTGTGATAAGAATATCTGATCTCTTAAGAAAATATCACAAATTGAAAACTTTGAAATCAAAGAAATGATAGATCTTCCAACTGAAGAATGCATAGACACTAGTGTAGATAAAAGAGACACTGGAAAAAGATAATCTGAGAAATAAACCACCCCCTCAGCCTGGAATATGTCTTCCCTTCACAAGAAAAATTGTTCTGTTCATAGCATTGTCGGATAATTTGTCTAAACAAATATCCAGTTTACTGGTAGAGCTATCTTGTACAGCTACAGAGTACCTAATAAAGTAGAAAATATATAAAGAGACACTAATGTAGATAAAAGAGACACTCGAACAAGATAATCTGAGAAATAAACCACCCCATCAACCTGGAATATGTCTTCCCTTCACGAGAAAAATTGTTCTGTTCATAGCATTGTCGGATAATTTGTCTAAACAAATATCCAGTTTACTGGTAGAGTGATCTTGTACAACTACAGAGTACCTAATAAAGTAGAAAATATATATAGTATGATGCCATCAACAACCAAAGAACATCTTTGACAATATTGCTGCTCAAAATCTTGTATAGATTTGTTAACAGTGAGAGATAACACCTTGGATTCTGTGAGAGATAAGACCTTGATCCGCTGAAACTCTTCAATCATTTTCTTCACCTCCTTAACATGGCTACCTTTCATGGCATCTTCAGCTGTCGACCAGTTTAGACGGTCATGATCATAAATATGAGCACCCTCCATACTAATATCTTCTTTTTATAGCTAAATTGTTCGTCGTTGATACATTTTTCCCTCCATAGGGCCTTTTTCCCCCAGGGAAGCATTTTGAATATGTTCCCATTTCCGAGATGTTTTGCCTGGGAAACATTTGCTGAAATGGAATGTTCTGGAGACATTTCTGGAAAATTTGGGTCTCTTTGTGCTGTCAGCCTTGCTTCCCCTTTTTGTATTTTGTATGTTGTTTATTGTGTGGGTGTAAGTGGTAACCACCAGTAAAATAAACATTAAAAAATGGGAAAAAAATAGAGGAAGCTGATATATCAATATTGTAGTATCTGTCATGTTGTTGTGTCTTTCAATTGTATTCTTGTCTGCTCATTATCAATGCAAATGAAAACAACAAACTTCCACCAGCTTTGATCAATTTCCTGTACTCAAATAATAGCATTTGGCTTCCTTTCTAGTACAGTCAACACCATCTTCACGTTCTTCTGGTATGTCATTTCTTATGGGTATTAAACCTAGAATTTGGAAAGGCTAATGAAAAATTATTTCCAGTACTCTATATACTATATCTCTATTGGCCAATTACTTCCTTTTACGTTGTTTAGTTGTCCTATACATTGCATATTCTGTTTTTGCAATAAAATAATGATTGTATTGGATCAGAACCTAGCAGAACACTAGTTTTGATTTTTTAATATTTTAAACACCAATAGGCTAGGTCCAGTCCACTATAAGCTTTACTCATAATTCTCACATTCTACAATTTAAAGAACAACTTATGGGGCAAAAAACCCGTAGCTCTTCAAAATTATTTTTTCCCTTCTGAATGCAAGCAATCCAATGCTACTTGGGCAGTTTGACACAGTAACTGTTCCTGCTTCTAAGGACGGTGATTTTATTAGGTTATTTGGAAACAACAGTTTCACTGAATCTCTTATCTGACCTACAAGTACCCTTCCCAGGAATTTTGTTTCTTTGGTAATGTTCTTTCAGATTACCTTCCTTTATGGAGAACTCTGGGAACCATATTTGCAGGGCATTTGGTAAGTCACACTAAAACATTCTTTAGATATGGTATACAGGCCACCTCGTAAATTTTTCCCCCACCCAAAAGAAATTTTTGCAATGGGTTTTTGATATAAAATGTGCCATCAGGAATCTAAAATCACTCCTCTTAAAAAATATCAGAATTGTTTTGGATCTGTCTTGTAAGTTTCTGGAATTAAGTTGATTCTTCTTTGATATTGAGCTAAATGAATTCTCGGACACCACCTTTTAGTGTTTTTCTGACTTCTCTCATCCAGCCAAACCCCAATGCTTCTTTGTCTTCTCTCATCCAGCCAAACCCCATTCCCAAACGTTCAGAAGTGAATTTTTACTTTTCTTTGTATTGTTTAATGGTCTTGTTTTTTCCAGACATGTCTTATGAATATTCTATACTTGGTAGGAATTTTACTAATTTTATATTATTTCTCTTGCAGGTTTCACTTTTGGATTCTAGATCAATTTGAAATTTCAATTGTGGAATATTTATTGAGATGTCAAACACCGATCGTGGGAAGAAAAGATCAAGACAAAATGATCAATCATCATATTTTCAAAGACTTCAATCCAAGGATCCACATTCTCTTCATGCTTCGAGCTCTTTTGAGCAACCTATCACTGAAAGAGATCTCAACTCTTGTGAGAATGCATCTAATATCCAAATAATAGATAAGGAAATATGTTCCTCCGGTGATCAAAGTGAGATAAATGCATTTTCACCAGAAATTGGCAGTATAAATGTCAAAAATATTTCATTGGAAAAGAACACAACCAATTCACGGAAAAGACAAAAGGGCCAATTGGACATAGGGAGAGGCTTCCAACCAGATTGGGTCTCAAAATTTCCATTTATTGATCAATTACCTCCACAAAATGAGAAAGATAAACCAACAGTTATATGCAATATATGTAGTTGGAAACTTGGCACGCCAATGAAATTATAGATGAAGTTAGATACAATTGAGAAGCATGCAGGAAAGGTGTATGAATTTTTTTTTATAGATGGCAAGGAGAAATCTATTGTCAGATGGAAATCTTCCGAGGAATGTCGACATGTACAATATGCTGATGAATATAATGCATATTTAATAAGCAAGCAAAAACTCGAGGCAGGTGGAGGAACCATCACATCTCTATTCGAAAAGACGATGGAAAGAAATTTGTTATCCAAGACAATACAATTAAGCACTGTATTTCACATCTTATCTAAAGGGCGTCCTATGACAGATTATCCGGATTACATGAAATATCTATCTTTTCTTCAAATTCCAAACTTTCCATCTTCTC
>CBVK0103243597.1:0-20590 GCA_900067695.1 Picea abies
TAACCAGGGGCCCTGGTTACTAACCTAGGGTCTTTATCAATATATGTCTCAGATCACATATCCCAGGAGTGCACTGGGTGCCCTAGATCTCGTCTAGGGTCTTAGCCATCCTCCAGGAGAATGGCTCTCGCTGCTGCATGTAAATTCAACATCTTCACACACACACTACTATATATATATTAAATCTGAATTGATAGAGTTTTACACAACAATTTATCCAAGTACGGTCTCTATTATAACCTATGCTTCTCATGAGCGCCACACATATATATATACAAAGAGAGAGGGCCTGCCTGATCCAAGAATGGAGCTTTATAAAATCTATCGAAGAGATTTATAAAATCTATTGGTCGTTGTATAGATCTGTTTTCAGAAAGATTATTAAAAAGTTTGATGGAATTTATCACCTAGAAAATCACAATAATTATTCAAATCGTTAATCTTTAGCCAATCATAAATGTCATTAACAATTCAACGGTTCGGGGTTCAGAGGTTTTGAATGTAAGAGGGCAGAAATCTAAATTTCAAAAGCTCAAAGTTATATGTATTCCAACATAGGCTCCATCTGGGGATTGTGGTTCATTGTGAGGCGCGAAAGAACAGTAGACCAAGTGCCTTTATTGGGTAAATGGAGTCATTATTGCTTTTTGAAAAACATTTTCTAGTTTTATTTAACAATTAATCATTCATAGAAAAATGAACTTAACCAGATCTCAAAAAACCTTCAAAACATACTTAATGATTGATCTCAAGTTAGGCTATTTAAATTTTCCTTTTCCTAAAATTGATTTTAGAATTGTTTAGGATAATCAAAATAACTTTAACTAAAATATCCGTCTTCGACCGACTTTGTTTGCTACAAGGTTAAGCAGATGTAACAACTTATTTAGGGAATCCCTAGTTGGTTCAGGATGTAAATATCATCAGAAAGAGAATTAGATAACAGAGTATGATATATAGATATGTATGACAGCCTTACAAATATCATAGATATTGCTTCACTGCCAATGAGTCTGTTCAGTACCTCGGTGAAGTTATCTACTTCTCCCATTGAATTTCCTTTCACCACTTCAATTAACAAAATTGCGTTTTGCTGAGATGAGGGCAATCAATAAATGAATTTCCTTTCATCGTCTCCTTTGGACAAGATGGGGGCAATCAATTTATGAATTTTCTTTCACCATCTGTCTTATATTTTAATATTTTGAAGTGGGGGCAATCAATTTGTATGTAACATACAAGGAATGACATCTGTTTAAAATCTTTAGACTGAAAAGAAGGTATGTCAACAGTTTTAAGAATACTCTGAAACTAGCTTTCTTCAATTTTCAATACACCTTCACCTATAGGAGATTTTTTTTGGGAATTTAAAATTTTTTAGGGGTCAACCTTGAGCGAATTAGTCAGCTTAAACTCCGATAGAAGAGCTAAAATCATCAGGATTAGCCTAGACACACTTTTTCAATTAAAATCAAAGGAACATAAAGATTTTTGCCTAATCTTGTTTTGAAAATATGTTTTTAAGTTTTCAGAGTCAAGGTAAGTTTCTTTCTTTCTATGAAGACTAAAAAGGGGGGAGAAAGGAAAAAGAAAATCTGTAATGAATAAAAATCTGGGGATAGGTAAAAAGCAACCAAATCAAAGATTCGGAGGATCTGAAACAAAATATCCTAATCCCACACGAGTTTGTCTTTAGTTCAGACTTCTTTCGAGTTTATTTATTATCGTTTTTATTTCCATTTCAAAGATGGCTTTAGAATTTATCACCATGACACTTTAAGTTGTAATTTTATACCTCTCTGATTTTTAGGTTAGGTGATAATATTATCATGAGAAAAACTCCCTTCACATTCATTTCAAAAAGAATTTTTTTTAAATTTTATTTGAACTATAAGAAGAGTAGGAACTCATACCTTATTTTCCTTTTGAATTTTCAGCAAGGCAGATTATTAATTTATCACCTGTTTTTAGAGGAATCAAATGTTTGAAAAACGAGTGTCGAATTTTTATTTAGCCTCATCTCCTGTTCAACAAGCTCTATTCTGCAAAAGGCCAAGAACAGTAGACCACGTGCCTTCATCCTTTTGCAACCTGAAATTAACCCTGTCAAACTCTGAACCCCGTCATTGGGCTATAGAGTCATAATGCCTAAAAACTAAACCATACTGGATGCCAAACTGAGAACCGAACTACTGAACTGAAATAAAACGCTGAATTAGAAAGCTGAAATGAAATGTTGCTTTGGACAACTTATGTTAATGTTTAAGCCATTATTATAGATGTTTGCATTTCATTAGACAACAATAGCATAATCCAAGATCACTGAGAAATACACGATCACAAGAGACACAACATTTATCCTGGGAAACCCTCTAGGGGAAGAAAATAGCCAATACAATGCCAAGAGATCTCTATGCTAAAACAAAAAGTCCTCTCTCAAGATATGCACCACTCTCTCTCTCCTTTGCCGGTAACAGATCAAAACTTGTCTCTCAAACTGAGCAAGTGAGTTATATCCAAGTGAGGCACTAGCCTCCTTTATTTATACAAGTCTGGCACGTGTGAAGTGTCTCTTCACTGGCAGGGCCGACTTCTCCAATTGGGTGGGTAAACCCACCTTTATTATATTTTTGGGTCTTCTTATTAACTGCTGGGGCCGACTTCTTATTCCGCCTATTATAATTGTCTGTTGACCAATCCGCAAAAGGGGATTTGGTCCTATTACAATAACCGACATGATCAATCCACAATGGGGATTGATCCTATGAATAATATATCAATAATAATAAGAATTCTCTTTGCAGTTACAATATTTCAACACTCCCCCTTAACAAGAAGGGTATTCTTCAGCAGCATCATGCGAGAGAGAGAGGACAACATCATCAATATCATCTTGGCTGGCGTATCTATAAATCATCGGAAGTTTTCTTCATAAGCAACATCATCATTCTCAAAGGAATGCCATCATCATCTGCATCAATATGTATTAGTATAAAAATTGATACATCATCATCATCACAACACAAGGCTGACTCATCATAATACAAGACTGGATTTACGTCACAACTGTCAAGCTGGAAGCTCAGTGCTTGTCTCATCTCATTGTCTTGCTTTACGTCACAGCACTCAAGCTGGAAGCAAGATACTCGTCCTGCTTTACGTCACAACCATCAGGTTGGAAGTAGGATACTAGACTGGCTTTATGTCACAACTATCTAGCCGGAAGCTCAGTGCTAGTCTCATCATATCATCTTGCTTTACGTCTGACAACTCGGTCAGAAGCAAGGAACATCTCATCTTGCTTTACGTCTGACACTGGTTCAGAAGGAAGGAACATCTCATCTTGCTTTACGTCTGACAACTGGGTCAGAAGCAAGGAACATCTCATCTTGCTTTACGTCTGACAACTAGGTCAGAATCAAGGAACTCATCACATCTTGCTTTACGTCTGACAGCTAGGTCAGAAGCAAGGAACATCTTGCTTTACGTCTGACAACTAGGTCAGAAGCAAGGAACACATCACATCTTGCTTTACGTCTGACAGCTAGGTCAGAAGTAAGGAACGTCATCACATCTTGCTTTATGTCTGACAGCTAGGTTAGAAGCAAGGAATATCATCACATCTACTCCCCCTTTTGAGGAAGGTCCTTTTGGACTATGCCAAGCTTATCTCGGAAGTACTCAAACTTTACATGAGATAGAGGCTTGGTCAACACGTCAGCAACCTGTTCATCCGTGCTAATGTACTGGAGCTTCAAGGCTCCTCTCTGTACCATGTCGTGGATGTAATCATAGCGGATCTCTATGTGTTTCGACCTGTCGTGGAATACAGGATTCTCTGTCATCTTTATGCAGCTCTGGTTGTCACATAGAATCACGGTTGTCATCTTTATTTAGTTTATGGTTTGATTCTCCCACTCCCTTGATGGGATACTGATAATCATCACCAAGTGTCACTTTCTGAGAGAACTTCTTCTTTGAGATACAAGAGAATATTTCTTTGTCCCGTCATGTGCTTGGATGCACCACTATCAATGAGCCAAGAGTCCTCTCCAGGTGTTACAGATCCTGAGAGGGCTGAAATCAACACATAGTCTTTGATCTCTTCTCTCATCATCTTTGCGGGTGGCTCTTCGTCTTCGGTTACATGGGCATGAAGCCTCTTTTGTTTTCTCTTGTATTCTTCTCGTCTAGCTGGACAAAACTTCGCAATGTGTCCCATCTTGTCACAATGATAGCATTGTACAGATGAGTAGTCTCTTTCCTTTCGTTGTCCTTTCTTTTGAAATCTCCTTGGATGAGATTCTTTATGATTGAATTTATTTGATTGTTGAGGCTCTTTATGAGTCCTTTTGGAAGTAGGGTTTCTTCCTTCCTCCTTTGGTGTGAGTAGCTAGGGCTTGATCATCATCCTTTGCTAGTAACGCTTCCCGATTTGTTACTCTTGTTTCTTCTTGGATGCATTCTTCCCATAGGTTGTCGAACTTTAGTTTCTCCTTTCTGGCACTTATCGTTTGGATGAAGGCATCCGAAGGTCTTGTGAGACCATTTAGGGCCGTCATTATAAGTTCGTCTTCGTCTATGGTATCTCCAATAGCTTCTAGCCGTTCTTTGAATTCTGAGATTCTGGAGAAATATTCCTGAATCATTTCTCCTTTCTGCATCCTTATATTCCTTAGTTGGGTTCTGAGATTCATCTTCCGATTTATGTTNNNNTATAGTCTGGTCAAGGCATCAAACATTTCTTTTGGGGTCTTCTTAGATGACACATAAGGGATCAGATGGTCTTTGATTGAATCTGCAATGATTCTTTTGGCCCTTATTGTGTCCTTTTGATGCTTTGCCTTTTCTGCAGCATCTTCGGGTTCCAGTAATTCTTCCTTGACGAATCTTGCTAGATCATTCTCTTCAAGAATGAGGCCAATCCTATACTTCCAAGCACATAAGTTTTCCACTCCTTCTAACTTGTCAGCAAGCTTAATGCTTGCAGACATCTTTACCTGGAGCTAGGAAAATGACCGAAAAATGAAAGTGCTCAAAATCAAAATTTGAACTTACCAGGAGATTCGCTTATCTGAGGCGAGCTGCCTGGTGTGTTTGGATCTGAGAAAATCCAACTTTTGCCCCTTCAAATTTGACCTGTGGATTTCTGGACTGGTGCTTCTGGTACTTTTGGTATTGGTTTTCTGGTACTTTCTGGTACTTTGTGAAACTAGGGTTTCACTTTCCAGGAGATCCAGCCACTGAAAAGGTGCGCTGATGATGCCAAATTGATCCGTAGGGGAGGGCGCAACTTTCTAGATAGTTTTAGGGCTGAAAAGATTCACTTTTGAAAAACCCTAATTTGCAGGTACTGCAACATTGACGTTTTTACCTCTTGCGAAATATGCTTCCTTTAGCTTGGCTCTGATACCATGTTAATGTTTAAGCCATTATTATAGATGTTTGCAGTTCATTAGACAACAATAGCATAATCCAAGATCACTGAGAAATACACAATCACAAGAGACACAGCATTTATCCTGGGAAACCCTCTAGGGGAAGAAAACCTACCAAAACTTCCTTAATATAGATAGCCAATACAATGCCAAGAGATCTCTATGCTAAAACAGAAAGTGCTCTCCCAAGATATGTGCCACTCTCTCTCTCCTTTGCCGGTAACAGATCAGAACTTGTCTCTCAAACTGAGCAAGTGAGTTATATCCAAGTGAGGCGCTAGCCTCCTTTATTTATACAAGTCTGGCACGTGTGAAGTGTCTCTTCACTGGCAGGGCCGACTTCTCCAACTGGGTGGGTAAACCCACCTTTATTATATTTCTGGGTCTTCTTATCAACTGCTGGAGCCGACTTCTTATTCTGCCTATTATAATTGTCTGTTGACCAATCCGCAAAAGGGGATTTGGTCCTATTACAATAACCGACATGATCAATCCACAATGGGGATTGATCCTATGAATAATATATCAATAATAATAAGAATACTCTTTGCAGTTACAATATTTCAACAACTTATTTATATACATTGGCCCTCCACTAATCAGGCGAAATTCCATTGATCAAGTAATATGGAATTTCCAATGGAGCGATGCAACTAGTGGATTGCTTAACATACCTTGTTTTATGCTGGATGAAGGAATGGAAAAATAATAATTTTTTTGCAGCAAATAATGAATAGGTAGCTTGCGCTTACTGCTGAAGTTTGGTTGCACACAAAACGCTGCAACATTTTGGACCTCTTGAAGAATATACTCCAACCAAAGAGCCACTGGATCATGAAAAGATAAAGAATTTTTCAAAATCAACCGATACCACTTCGTGCTGACCAAGCTGTATGAAATTCCTTTGCACACTTTCTCCACTACTGATCTTTTCTTTTTCAGGCTCGAGAATGTCATATTTGGGCTCACTAGTCTGTTGCTCAATAGTTGCTAAACAAGAAGAAGAGATCAACTGCTCCAGTTGTTTGAGTTTAAGCTATTATTAGGTTTCTTTTCAATTTACTAGAAAACCATAGCATAGATCCACAAGAGACACATCATTTATCCTGGGAAGCCCTCATGGAGGAGAAAACCCAACAAAAACTTCCTTAATATAGATAGCCAATACAATGCCAAGAGAATAAACCAAACAAATACAGAAAGTCCTCTCCCAAGAATGCACCTCTCTCTCTCTCCTCCTTCTCTAACTGCAGCTCCAAACTTGCGCTCTAATGAACAAGTGAGTGAGTGAACAAATGAGGCGCTGGTCTCTCTTATTTATACAATCTGGCAAGTGCTGAACTGAGGTGTCTTTTCACTGGCAGGGCCGACTTCTCAATCTGGATGGTTATAACCACTTTAATATATTCTGGGGGCCGACTTCTCAATCTGGGTGGTTATAACCACTTTAATATATTCTGGGGACTGACTTCTCATTTAGCATATTACAATTAGGGTTTGACCAATCCACAAAAGGGGATTTGGTCATTTACAATACCCGACATGATCAATCCACAAAAGGGGATTGATCTAATGAATAATACATCAATAATAAATAGAATACTCTTTGCAGTTACGATATTTCAACACTCCCCCTTAACAAGAAGGGTATTCTACAACAACATCAGGCGAGAGAGAGGGCAACATCACCAACAACATCTTGGAACATTGACTGGCATATCTATAAATCATCGGAAGTTTTTTCTCATCATCAATATCATCATTCACAACAAAGAGCTGGAATGGGATCATCATCTGCATCAACATGGATTAGTATAAAACTAATACATCATCATCACAACACGAGGCTGGTCACATCATCACAACACGAAGCTGGTACGTCATCATAGCACGAGGCTGGCACATCATCACAACACGATGTTGGCACATCATCACAACACAAGGCTGGCACATCATCACAACAATTAAGCTGGCACATCATCATAGCAGTTAAGCTGGCACATCATCACAACAATTAAGTTGGCATATCATCACAACAATTAAGCTGACACATCATCACAACAATTAAGCTGGCAACACATCATCAGCACGAAGCTAGCATCACAGCACAAGGCTGACAACACATCATTAGCACGAAGCTGGCATCACAACACAAGGCTTGCAACACATCATCAACACGAAGCTGGCATCACAACACAAGGCTGGCAACACATCATCAACATGAAGCTAGCATCACAACACAAGGCTGGCAACACATCATCAGCACGAAGCTGGCATCACAACACAAGGCTGGCATCACAATCTTCTTTAGCATGAGGCTAAAGTAATATCATCAACATCTTTAGCATGAGGCTAAAGTAACATCATCATCTTCAACATTAAAGCTAAAATAACATCATCATCATCATCTTCAACAAGAAGCTGAAGTGGCATCATCATCATCATCTTCAACAAGAAGTTGAAGTGGCATCACAACACTACTCCCCCTTTCGAGGGAGGTCCTTTTTGACTACACCAAGCTTATCTCAAAGGTGCTCAAACTTTACATGAGATAGAGGCTTGGTCAACACATCAACAACCTGTTCAACCGTGCTAACATATTGGAGCTTTATAGCTCCTCTCTGCATCATATCATGAATGAGGTGATACCGGATCTCTATGTGCTTTGACTCATCATGGAGCACATGGTTCTCCATCATCTTTATACAACTTGGTTATCACATAGGATCACAGTGGCTTCCATGTCCAGATCAAATAGATCTGTTAACAACATTCGAAGCCATACAGCTTCAGAACTGGCGGAACATGTAACAATGTATTCCGCTTTTGTCGTGCTTAGAGCAATGCTGAATTGCTTCCTACTCTGCCATGAAGTCATGGCTGACCTCAAATTGAAACAACATCCTGAAGTGCTTTTTCTATCAGAAACACTTCCAGCTCAATCTGAATCGGTGTAACGACTCAGACTGAAGTCATGATCTCTAGTATAATAGAGACCAAAATCCAATGTATCGTTAAGGTATCTCATCATATGTTTTGCAGCAACAATGTGAACTCATCTGGGTTCTTCCAGATACTGACTCAAGGAAAAACATATATCTAGCCTGTTATTCGTCAGACACATCACTGAACCAATAATCTCTCTATACAGAGTAGCATCAACCAATTCTGATGAGGTATCTACCAGGAGCTCCAACTTCGTTTCCATGGGTGTGTACATGGATTTACATTTCAACATGTCAAACCTCTTCATTTTAACTGCATACTTCCCTTGGTTAAGGAAGATCTTCTCTGTGCTCTGCCAAACTTCAAGACCTAAGAGATAATGCATTTAGGTCTTCCATCAAGCTCCGTAGCGAGCTTCCTCTGCAATCTGTGATGAGCTTTTCTTCATCTTGTCATGAATACATCATCTACATATAGTAGTAACATCATTGGCTCATCATTCATAACCTTGAGATAAAGGTTAGAATCAACTTTACTCTTGGTAAAGCCCAAGCTCGTCAGGAAACTGTCAGTTCTTCCATACCAAGCTCTAGGAGCTTGCTTCAACACGTACAGAGCTTCCTTCAACTGGCAGACATGAGTCTTTCTATCGTCAATTTTCAAATCAAATTTTCTCATTACATTGTACCAATCTGGTACACTTGCTCAGCTGCAACTCAATATGCACAATCATGTGCTAGCTCTATGTGCTCTCTGCAAAGCACTATCTGTCTCACTGATTGAGAGTATGTCCTCTCCCCTTTCTGCAATTGTTCCTTCAGGAACTGGGACTCTGCACCTGCAGCTGCTTTGAGGCTGAGAATGATTGCTTCATCCTCACTTTGGCTGCTGAAATCTGTGAGTAACTCCTCTTATTCTATCACAACAACAACTTCATCTGAAACTCAGAGTGGCTCAATAACTGATACTGAAGATAACTCTTCTTCTTTCATGGAGGTAACTCTATCTTTCATTGTAGTCATGTCTCCATGACCCAACTAATGTAATGCACCAACTGCCACTCAATTTTAAATATGGGGATTTCTCCCCCTGCATCTCATACTATATATGAATCATGGTTGTTTAGTTGTCTTCATAAATACTGGAACTATTTCTTCAATAAGTGTCTCGTCATAGTCTTCTTCCTCTTGGGAGAATCCTCTGGACACACATCAGGCTTTGTACATCTGCAACATGCTTGATCTGTATAGATCAATCTTGGAAGTCAACACTGACTTCTCTTCTAGTCTCACGGAAGAATCCTTATCCTAGTCTTTCTGACTGGCTTCCTTCTCTGTTACTGAAACAAGGGAATCTTCCAGGAGATTTCATATCTCCTAGGAGTCTCAGAAGTTACGATCTAGTCTTCTCACGACATCTGTCTCCCAGTCTTGGGAGATGTCTCTTCATCTGATCCTTTCTGAGATCAAGCTTACTCTCGATTTCTTCTGAGTCTACAAGGACTTTTTCATCTCTTACAGGGTATACTTAGTGTTGAATACCAAGTCTAAATATGAAAATTTGAGTCGGACTTCAAGTGAATTCTGCTTCCTGTCAAAGTGGCTTCATTATCCTTTGAGCAAGTCTATTGTGAGTTCTTGTTCTAAAGTTCGGTCGTCTTTGGAGTCTTCTGCTCCTTACAATCAATCTCCATATGAGATACTTTGGATCTCAACAGATAGCTTCTTCTTCATCTTCTTTGGTACATGAACGTATATGGTCATGTACATAGTCTGCTTCATGTGTCATCTAATCGGTTGCCTTCTGCAACCTTCACTATAGCTTCCTCAGGGTTGTTACCTGTGACCTGAAACAAGGTCAACAAAACAACAAGCAAGAATAATACTCTTTTGATAATAGTAACTAAAACAATAACACGAACAATCGTCACAGTAGCTCCTTTAGAGCTTTCATTTGTGACCTGTCTGAAACAAGGATCAAGAGTAAGAAATATAATACGAAATATGATCAATACTCTTCTAGTGTTGTGATCAAACATTCATCCAAGGTAACCTGGAATCAACACAAGAGGTTTCTCCTAGAGGAGATGTTAGTTGTATATGGTAAATGATTACATTAAGCATTTATCTCAATATGCTCACATGCTACCAAGCATAATGCTTTTCAAAGACTGATACCTCAACTATAGTGTCTACTTGTAATGGGGTAGTCATCAACTTATTTAATCAAACCTGGAACCTGGAGTCTTGTCCTCAAGAATGAGTGTGTTGCTTTTCTTCCAAGTCTCCTTCACTCAAGATGGCAGGTGCTTTCTTCAACCTGTCTTTTGTACTTGGACAATATGCTATCTTGACAGAAGGTTGGGTTAGAGAATAAACTCTATGATCTCAACTTTAATCTATCTAATACCTTGACTTTAATTTTGACCAAAGGTTAGTATGATGGTCATAGCTTCAACATGCAACCTAGATCAAAATAATGTCATATCAAATAGATGCATATCAGAATAATCAAACCTGGGTTGCATTATTCCTCTGAATGTGTTGGATCTTTGAGATCCTTTTGGATCTATGTTAAGAGATCCCTTCTCCTGCAAATACCCTTTAAGGTTTAACAATTTAAACATATGTGAGTACATACCTCTGATATCATTTGCAGGTAGTAGCATCATCTGGCAGTAATGGTAATAATTACCAACTCTTTAAAAACTTCAAGGGTGACTGCAACTAGTACCACAGTTGATACTTCAACTGATACTGCAATTGATATTGCAACTACAATTGATACTGCAACTGATATTGCAACTACAATTGATACTGCAACTGATTCTGAAACTGCAACTGCAACTTAGGGTTTTATGAGGAAATCCTAATTTTTCAAACTTCAAATTTTGAAATTTTGATCCAGGGGTTAGATGCGCTGAGTTGAGGCGAGTAAGCTGGTGCAGTCAGAATTTTGAAAATCCAAATTTTACCCCCTCAAACTTGATCAACGGATTTTTGGAATGGTGCTTCTGGTTTTCTGGTACTTCTGGTACTCTGGTGCTTCTGGTATTAGTGAAATCTAGGGTTTCACTTTCCGGGAGTTCTATCCACTGAAAAGGTGCGCTGAAGGTGCCAAAGAGTTCCTTGGGCTAGGGCACACTTTTCTAGATGACTTTGGGGTTGAAAATCTTCTTCAATAAAAAGCCCGAATTTTCATGTACGACAATAGTGACGTTTTTCTTCTTGTGAAAGATGCTCTCTTCTTCTTAGCTCTGATACCATGTTAGAGTTTAAGCTATTATTAGGTTTATTTTCAATTTACTAGATAACCATAGCATAGATAGGATCACAGAAATACACAATCACAAGAGACACATCATTTATCCTGGGAAACCCTCATGGGGGAGAAAACCCAGCAAAAACTTCCTTAATATAGATAGCCAATACAATGCCAAGAGAATAAACCAAACAAGTACAAGAAGTCCTCTCCCAAGAATGCGCCTCTCTCTCTCTCTCCTCCTCCTCTAACTGCAGCTCCAAACTTGCGCTCTAATGAACAAGTGAGTGAGTGAACAAATGAGGTGCTGGCCTCTCTTATTTATACAATCTGGTAGGTGCTGAACTGAGGTGTCTTTTCACTGGCAGGGCCGACTTCTCAATCTAGGTGGTTATAACCACTTTAATATATTCTGGGGGCCGACTTCTCAATCTGGGTGGTTATAACCACGTTAATATATTCTGGGGGTTGACTTCTCATTTAGCATATTACAATTAGGGTTTGACCAATCCGCAAAAGGGGATTTGGTCATTCACAATACCTGACATGATCAATCCACAAAAGGGGATTGATCTAATGAATAATACATCAATAATAAATAGAATACTCTTTGCAGTTACAATATTTCAACACCAGTAACCCCTCCTTATCTCCTTCATCGCCTATCCAAGAATTTTCTTCATCACTATCATACATAGGCTGATTGCTTTCAAAGTGCAATTGATAATTTTCATGTTGAAGTGAACTCTCTTAAGAAAAAGAAATAATTTGCTGCTCATCATCTTCAAGATCGCATTCATCATAGTTATCAAACAAAGGAGAACTATTGTATGTTTCCATGCAAGCTGGGAAAGAAATCTTCTCTTCTTCATCGTCTAGATTCTCATCATAAACACGCTGATTATATAAAATTTATGAACTTTGACTTTCAAAAACTTCCATTTCTTGATGATCTAGTAGTGATAACTGAATAATAACATCTTGATCAAAATAAGAATTTAGAACAGTAGTTTGATCATGACAGTAATTACTATGAACATTTGGTACAATGACAAATGCACTTAGAGTACTGTTGCCATTGTCAGTATCATTACTAAAATCATCTTTTCTAAGCACTGATTGCTTATGGTATTCAATAAGCCATTGGCCTTCGCAAGGATCTAGATCAGCAGAAGATTCCTCATCCTGTCTTTGATCTGCTTGAAAGTATGGAGGTTCTGCAAAGATTTCTTCATTTGCAATCATGTCGTCTTCATTCTTACTGTTGCAAGAAACCTCTTCTTGATTTACTTCAAAGTCTTCTTCATATAGTTGACCATAATTGCTATCATGTTTTGATTTTTCATCAGCAAACTGATTATCTTTACAATCTTGTTCTACGGAATATAAATTGCAACAGTCTTCAAAAAGAAAATCAGCTGGATAGATCTTCTTGCAATACTTATGGAAGGAAGCATGGAATTCTTTTAACGTTGAGATGCTGGAAGGAGGAAGAGACTTGTACCAATGACGAGCATCTCCTCCCAGAGTGAACATGAACAGTTTCATCAAAACATCTTCATGATGAATATCTAGTTGATCCATAAGCTTATGAAACTTGAACAAGTGTTGTGCAGGATTTTCATCTTTATCCTCTCTAAAATTAGGAAGATAATGTTCCCATTTTTTAATATCAGGAACAATGTTTGGAAAACCAAAAACATTTGTAAAGTCCAAAGGAGCAAACCTCACAGCAATCTGAGCAGCGAAAGAAATTGACATTTTGAAACCAGTGGAGTCGCTAGTGAATCATGTGGAGTCTTCGAACAAAGGAGTCGCCAGGTGAATGATCAGAGCCAGTTGAATGCCTATCCCTTGTTCACCATCAAGGAATAGATCTAAGCTTTGTCGTTCTCCTAGAGAAAATGATTTCGTTTCTTCGTCCCCGACAACGACGCCAAAAAGATGTTGTTCTTGAGATTGATTCTAAGGCTCAAAGAATAATGTCAGGCATCAAAGGTTTTAAATGAAATGTTTTTATGAGTGCTTTTTTCTACCTTCAGTTTTTTGAGAAATAATCTTTAAAAGAAATTAATAATAAGACAGTACAGAGGCTGTATCTCGTTATTTGAGTCGCAATTATAATGTCAAATGATGTAGAAAGATTTACAAAACTGTTAAACAGAGTTAGGTATCAATTACAGACAAGTCTCACCTTGTTCGTAGTAGAAGAAAAGTAGAAGATGCACCCTTGAACAAGATATAAAAATGCAGTAATTCACACATATCACAGGTCTTGTTTTACTCACAATAATAACAGAGGAAAAGTTGTTTACTGAATGAACTCCTGGTATAATATGATCACAGTAGATGTAGTACTAAATTGCAATCAATCACTCTTCAAGAATTACGGAAAGAAATTTAGAGAAATGGAAACACAGAGGGAACACATAACTCAAATTGAACAAAACTTAGAATCTTTGTCTGCACATGTATTAATACTCAAAAAGAGTTTCTCTTTTACATTCAGCAAGAAGCAGCCAACACTGGGCTAGAAGCCGCCAAGAATAGATCTAAAATCTATCTATTTATACAAAAATTGTCTCAACTAAAAACCGTTGGACTTCCTACAATAGAATACCATTTGAATGAAATAACAACATGCAGATATTGTTGAGTTCTGATTTGATGTGCTGGCGCTTCATCTATCTCTTCATTTGCTCATAGATGCACTTGTTTTCCTTTGTTCTTTGAACTGGGTACACATGTCTACTAAGGCCACCACAATCATTGGCTTACTGTCTTTGCCATATGATTCCATTTCCATCTGTCCCTTCGGATGCGTTTACTGGGATAAAGAATTGCAGTTGAAGATATGGGGGTGGTAACTGGACAGGGAGCTCAACACTGGCTCGTTATGGGATGGCTAATAGTTACGGGGAAGAGTAACCGTTCACGAACAGGATGACGTGGGGACAAGTATCCGATAAGGAGGTGGGATGAATGGATGTGATAATGTAGGTGGTGAGGTGGACAATATCAGGAGCGTGGAGTGTGTGCCAGGCTGGAGGGTGAAAGTTGGAGTGGGTGGAGGACATGTGTTGAGTCGGGATTCTAATGGTCTATTTTGCGGGGGCACGAGGAAGTGGTTTTGAGGTAACCCGCCTTTCGCCCCTCAATGCACCTGGTGATGCCACGTACCCCCGAGAGAAAACCACGGTTTAAATTGTGGGACCGCCCTTCAAAATTAAACCCCCCTCAACTTTTCCCCTTGCAATCATTCTCGGCTGTTGATCTCCACGGTCCATTAAAATACGACTGTCGATCCTGCAAAGTGAGATAAGCGCCCAAAGGTCAAGCCGAGGTCACAACTCTCAGTCACATATAGAGAAGACAGAGCGAACTTCGTGCAATTCCTTCCCGTCGATCCAAGCAGGGGACACGTGTCAGACGATCACTGTATTCGACGATCTCGTACTCCGCGAGGAAGCAAGCAGTGCTGGGTAAAGAACTCTCGAAGGCCCGGAGTCCCGGAGTTCATCTGGACCGTTGATCGAAGTGGACACATGGCGCCAGATCTCTCACTTCGGAGGATAACCACTTCGGAAGAGAGACAGATGCATGAAGCAAGAACTCCTGAAGGCCTGAAGCTCGGAGTTCATTTGGACCATTGATTGAAGTAGACACGTGTTGACAGATCTGACACTCCAGAAGGTTTGCAATGTTATGCATCTCGGAACGCTCGAAGCCTGGAGTTCCGAAGTAAATCTCAGCCGTCCAAATCAAAAGGACACACGACGCTAGATCTCTCACTTCGGAGACTTAGCACTCTGGAATGTTTGTACTGTGAAGCACTAGAGCAAGAACTCGCTGAAGCCCGAAGTAAATCCGAACCATTGAAGCCTGAGGACGCGTGTCGGCAGATCTGACACTCCAAAAAGTTAACACTTCAGAGGTTTGTGGTCTTTACATTCTTGTTCCCATTTCTGTCTATTTAGCCCTTCCCTGCCATATTTGGTCCCTTTCTTAGTTTATCAGGCTTCCAAACTGGTTTAGCGTTCTACTAGATTCTGAAATCTTGTCTTCATTCAACCTTTTTTGGCTTTTGAACTTTCATTTAGTCCTTTTTAGATATGCATTAAAAGCACAGGACTTGGGGTGATTGCTCATGCTTTGCTTTCTTTTGTTTTTTTCTTAGTCATTTCTTTCTTTCTTTTATTTGCTTTGCATTTTTCTCTTAGCACTTTGCTCTTTTCCCTTATTTTTATAATACATATAGTTTCATCAACCTCGAGCATTCAAGCTCCTTCTCATTGGATTGTGAAGCATGAACCTATATATGTGACATATGACCACCAACTCAAAAGAGGGGACAAAAGAAGTTGGGAAAGATGGAGGACATTATGTATGGATCGAGATATGGGCACGCTACCCTTATCAATTCCCCCTAGTAGTACAACTCTATCCAAGAGTGACAACACTTATCTAGGAGGGGACGATAACCTCTTGATCACTACTTCATGACAAGCATATAAGGCATTGACACTTAATACAAAGTATTGAAACGAGTTACCTCCTATGGGTCAAGCACCATCGTCATTAAGTGAGAGTGAGTAAAGAGTTGAGTAATATGTGGGAAGCATCATCGATCATCTGCTTGTGGAGAACCATGGATGTCATCTGTGGATTGGTTGTTTGCAATGTGGAGCATGGGAGAAAAAATCTCCTCTAGTTACCCCTAAATGTAAGGGGTTAACGAGCATCACCACACCCTACAACTTGTATCATTGAATTGTCACCAATAACCACATTCTCCCCACCGTGTGGTTGTTTATGATTACAGAGAAGATGTTCGTGTTTGGTCATGTATTGGGTAGCTCCATAATCGACAATCCACTCTTGTTGAGAAGAAGAGGACCAAAGTGCATAGTGTATTGATAAATGTGCACTATGAGGAGAATCGAGATCCAATATTCTCATGAAAAATTTAAAAAGGTCTTTGGTGCCTATTCTAGATCTTGCAAGCTCTTTAATTTTCTAAAGATGAGCAAGAGAAGACTTTAAGTGATGGTCCTCCTTACAACAATAGTTGCAAATGACATTTTTTTCTTGGAGGATTTTGAGTATTACCCTTTACCTTGGTTAGACTCGATTTAAGAGGGGTTGAGACAACCTTTGTATGGACTTGATCTTGGGGGTGTAATTTCCCCATATTCCTAAATAACTTGATGTTGAATGAGATTAGATAAAACTTCCTCAAGAGTAGGAGTTACAAGATACTTGACAAATAAAGGAATGCTAGAGAGAGAATATTCAAAACAATACCTAAATATTCCAAATCTGTTTTTCCTTTTTCTCCTACTTGAATTATGTTAGCCTTTAGGTTTTTAAACCTTACAATATACTCCTTAACTGTGTTGAACTCACCCATCTCGAGGTTGGAGAGTTTAGTTTCAAGTTAGTTGACTTGAGTAGTATTCACCGTTCCAAAGAGAGTTTTGAAGGTATCCTAGATTTCCTTCGCACCTTTGTTATACTTGGTATGATGAATGAGATTAGGCTTGACATAAAGAGTGATCAGCCCAAGAGCCTCACCCTTGTTCAAACATATAAGGTCATAACTATCATCATCTTCAGCAGGAAGCGACCTCACCAAGAACATCCATATGCCTTTGCTTCAAAGTAGGGTAGTGATTTGATCCACCCAAGAATGATAGTTGGCTCAATTTAGAGGGGGAAGCAATCACTTTGAATCCATAGGCTCAACACTAGTAGGATGAAGGCTTCTTATGAAATGAAGATTTTAGAAATTTTCCTTTATAGTTTCACATCTTACAAAGCTCTTGTTAACCCTAGGATTGAAGGCGTTGACCTTAAAGAAGGGTGGAAAGTGCCAAATAACACACTAGAAGGAAGGTGCAGCCCTAGATTGGAGTTTGTATCTCTAGAACCCCTAGAGAAACCCTAGAGGAGATGATCAAAGAAAACCCTAGTTTTGCACTATAACAATAACACCACTAGCCAATAGTTTTTTGAATCAACCAAGATAATTGATAGAGTAAGGTTCACACTTGCTTTGATACCATGTTGAGATTTATAAGGGCCAACAAAAGAATTGATGGAACCCAATCTCAAGCAAATTCTGAAAGAGCCTCCTCACAAGTATGCTCGAGATAGATAGATCTAGTGCACTAGAGAGAGAGCGCAAATACCAAGCACAAGTACCAAAAACAAAAATACACAAATGTGCTTAAGAGAAAGTTGATAATTGCAAGAGAAATGCCCCTAAAAAGTGGCATTAGGTTTATAACACTTGGTATTTTAGATCAAGAGATCACAATATGAGATGATACACATGAGACTTGAGTTGTGTATTTATACATAACTCAAGTGAGGCATCCTCCCAATAGGAGATATGGGCTCCCATAACAAGGGCACACACCCCAAGAGGGTATTGAGCCTCCATATTAAGTTTGACTAGGTCGGCCTTAACCATAAGCCTAGTATACAATAAATGAATAAAATATGGCCTGAGCCATAATTACAAGTACATAATGATACATATAAATGGGTGTTGGCCACGTGTACAAATTACACCAATAATTCCAGTAAGCATAAGGCTGGGCATGATCAACATTGCACCAATCATGACCTTTCTACACGCAACAAAGTCTAGGTATATCTTTAGAAAGAGCACTTCAAGGAGAAAACCAAAGCTCAAACTGATCATATATAGCCCATACACAATCATAGAGCATATTGGAGAGAATACATTTAAGTTGGATTTTCAATCATGCATGGGGATGATGGAGGGTTAAACATGAACACCACGAAACTCTATGAGTCATTTTTGTTAGCTTTTGGGGTAACTCGGACAGGTACTTCCGCATTGGCGGAGCTTGGCATGTGGAGGTGTTTGAGCGACACTCTCTAAAGTGGCTTTTATTTAATGACTAAAGTGACTTTTTGTAAGGTTGAGTGACTTAAGTGATTTAAGTCATCTCAATGAGAGATTAAGTTGTGACCATTAGATCGTGAGAGGCAGGATCTAATCTTGGCCATTAAGATCTAGGGTTAGGGTTTTAGTCATTAAAGAGATTATAAAAGCATATCTAAGGAGAGTGAGAGGCACACAATGAGTGCATAGGAGCAAGAGGGAGTCTTGCTCATGTACTTGTGTCTGAGTGGGCAAGGCTGAGGAAGTGTGAAGGACAACAAGTGAGATAGCAGCCAAGTGGGCTAGGCTATCTGTTGCAGAATTGTATTCCTCTGATGGGCTATTATCCTAGGATGGGAGCCCAGACTTTTTAGCAATAAAATCAAACTCAGAACTATTTTTCCTGCAATAGTTTTTCCAGGGGTGTTTACCCGAAGATCTTGTGCAATGTGTGTTTGGTTTCAATTTTAATGCGTCTGCTAATTTTCGTTGAGTAACCTAGCTGTGCTTTAGTTCAGTAAATTTATTTTGCTCGAAATTAACTACCGTGTGCTAGGTTAGCAGAATTCAACAATTTTTGCTCGAAGGAGATGAAGAGGAGTTTGTTGCATCACTTACTAAAGAATTTGTCACTAATGTTGGTACCAATCTAGAAGAAGACCAAGTTATATAGTGCAAAGAACTAGGAACTAGACAAGGAATTGTGCAAATTGATTAGATTAGGCTTAAAGGACAATCTCCTTAGGTCAATAAGTGGTACACCTCAGAGCAAGTCATTAAGTTCCTTAATTAGGACAAATGTTGGGGACTAGCTACTTCCAAGTGGGGAGGTTTGATTCTAGATGAGTTCAAAGGTTGACTAAGTCCTAGACAATTGGGAAATGTTTAGAGGAAAAGTTCGACATCAATCTATCTAAGTAGGAGCATGCATAGTTAGCCCTTGTTGCATAAGTGTGATCCTCAGATAAGATTAGGAGGTTTCTTAACCTGTTGTGCTGATAGGGAGAGAGAGGAAAGAATCTGCTATTCCCCTCTCTCTTTCAGTATATTCCCCTCTAATACTAGTCTATTCCCCTTTCTCTGGGCTATTACCTTCTATTTTCAATTGAAAGAAAAAAGTGCAGTTAATTGTTGAGTGGCTCCTTCCCCAGCTTGTTTATAGGTCATTTCCCCTCCTTATATGGAGGGGAAATCTACCTAGTCGGTCAATCTTGTAATTGGGCTGAGAAGCCGTGTACCTCTATAAATCAAGGAGGATACATATTATTATACATAATTATTTCTTGAAATTCTCTAGAAAAAACATTTACTAGATTGGAAAGTTTTATTACAGAATTGGATCATTTGATGAGGAAATACTCTGAGAAAGGATATTTGGATTGAAAGGAGAATCATCCGCCGTAGATAACTCCCCCTAAAGGGGTCGATAGCATATCCCCTCTGCTTATGTTGCATTTGTCTTATTCGCCACCTCCCTTAACATGCCTGTTTGTGTAGATGCAATCAGTGCAAGTTGTATATTGCATTGATCAATTCCTCTCATAGTTCAAAGTGGGAACATGCATTGTGTCACAAGATGCACTAAGACTTTGGTTGCATAGTTTTGCATTGAGGCCTAGTTGAACAGGATGGGGTTTAGTCATGCGAACACTTCGTCATGCAACCCGACACATGGGCACCATAGCATAGAAGGCAACATAATAGAACAATGCATAGTGCATTGGCATTGTTGGAAATATTTTAAAACTTTGACTTGGACTCGGAATCAGTTGAGGGTCAACTTGAACTCAGACTCAGAATCGACAAGGGTCAACTGGGACTTGGACTCATCTGATTTCAATGACTTGGTTTACTAAAAAATACATAAAATATTTAAATTTTAATAAAAAATATATTTTAAAGATATCAAACCATTAGAGACAAAATATGCAAAGTCTACTCATGCATATACCATGTAAGGGTGAATATATATTGATTTCAATGACGTGAGATCGGAAGAGCGTCGTGTAGGGAAAGAGTGTAGATCTCG
>CBVK0103243604.1:0-34606 GCA_900067695.1 Picea abies
AACCTACATGCAACCATAATAACTGACATGCAAACACTTTAAACAAGAGAACATCTTCATCAACCACTAAAATGCATCCAGAAACCCCCAGTGTATCAGATCTGTACGCTGGAACAGTAAGACAATAGCAAATATCTTGATCAACCGGATCAGGGATATTTCAAAATAAAACCTCGAGATGCTTCGCCCAGGGATCCTCGAGAAAGCAATAAAAGGCTTCTCAGCAAGAAACAAGAGGGACCCGGAAAAGTAATAAAACAAGACCTAACCAGAGGATAGGGGGTCTCATCACAAGCCAACCTATTAGGTCCATGGGTACCTAACATTATGACATTACCATCAGCTGGTTACCAGGCCAGGGTAGTGACTCTTGGTTGCATGGCCAAGGGAAAGGGGGTCTCATCACAAGCCAACTTTATCATTTCTGTGAAAGTACTTGTGGGTAACGCTGTCACCACTGGTCACCACGCTAGGGCAGTGTCCCCTGATTAGCCTCTTGAAGAAAAAACAATAAAAAGAATAAGAATAAAAGGCATGAATGGGCTCGGAAAAAACTGCATCCAGGACAGGTATAGCTCGCCTTCTACAAAGGCACCCACAGGTAAAGATTTCTGCATCCTCTGCCCTCATTGCACCCACCTGCTTGGACATCCCTTGACCACATCACCCACTTACATGACTTGGATGAGGTCTCTTCCGAGAACTTTGCTTTTCTAGTGGACACTAGCCCAATAGGGGGCCTTGTCTTTTTCTCTGAACTTGTATTGCAGGCTTGTGTAACGTCTTTGAGCTGTTAACTGATGTATTGGGGATTTTGTGCACATGTTTAAAAATATTGATGATGAGATGTGATTGACATTGCTATGATCCCTGTGACTGATGAGCCCATGGAGGGCGTAGTTATTGATGTGTAGGACCATGCCTAGCGGACGGGTACTATTTTGGATCGGTACACATGGGGAGATGATCAATTCAGACCTCCATGGGGTTGAAGAGCCCATCAGGTGGATGCTGAGACTTCATCAGGGGGGCAGAGACAGGACATAGATGGATCAGGGGCTTTGCACCAAAGAAGAAGAGGACGTTCCACCAGAGGCACTTTGGTAGAGCTTGACCTAGGGGGATTGACCCTCTTTCAGTGGAACGTTGGCCTTGGAAGGCTTGGGACGTCACCCTTGATGACCATGCTGTCATCCAGCCTATTGGATGTCTTGGGAGGCAGACTGGGCAGTATTGGCACGTGTGGCATGATGGAGGAGCCCAAGGAGGGCTAACGTTTTGCTCCAGGATGCTCCATTTTCCCTAAAAGGGGATAACGTCTCCTTTGGAGGGGCTTGATGTCTCTTTTCAGCTTCATTAGGGTTTTAAATTAACATTTTAATGTAAAAACAATATGATTTAGTATTTTGGCCTTGTCGACCTTTTACATGACCTAAAATGTAAATTTAGGTGATGATACTGTATAAATGGAGGATTTTCTCCTTCATTTTTTCATGACAACTCACTCACTCATTAGTGAGGTCTGAAATTTGCGCCCTCTCTTGGGTTATTGGCTGATTTAGTGATGCGCACTTGTTGAAGGAGGATTTTCTTGGCATAATTTGGCATTTCTCTTAATGGAAGGTGTTACAACTAGGGTTTGCAATGCTTTTTCTTGGTGATATGTAAGTATGTTTCTGCAAAACTTCTTGAATGAATGGTTGTAGTTTTATTTCTTGCATATGTTTATAATTTTGCTGAACAAAACCCTAGGTGACAAGCACACAAGTAGGTCCTTGTCTCATGTCCCCATTAAGAGAATTTTTAGCGATTGATTGAAGAAGGAGAGAGCCTAGCCGTTGCTACACTCTCATTCTCTCTTCATTTTGCTAGCCGTACCTTTTATAAGCTAAGAAGAGGGAGACACCCTAAAGCCTAGGTTTTCTACACTTTGGGCCGATTTTTCTAGGGTTTGCTGGTAGAGCCTTGTTGTAGCAACACTTTGCTTCATCAAACCTTCTTGTCTTGGTTTTATGCTTTATCTTCAGCTAGCTGTGATTGCCATTGAGTTAAGGAAGGAGGAGAGAGCACCAAGGCCTAGTTCTCCTACACCAAGGTGAGCCTCTCTCCCCTAGGGTTTTGACTTTGAGGCCTTGCCTTAGCAACACCTCAAAGCTTCTCCCTCTAGTCCTTAGCCGTTTTTACCTTTGCCTCCTTTAGCTCTTGCGTCCTTCACTATTTGACTCCATTAACCCTAAGGCACTGATCTAAAGACCTCTTGCGTTGAAGTTAACCTGATCAAAACTACTCTCAATACATTGAATGAAACCCTAACTACACTAACCCTAGCTTATAAACTAACCCTATTAACTAAGTGCTGCCGTCATCTCTTGATATTAACACCTTTGTGCAGCTAAATGTTTTTCTTTATAAGCAATTGAATGGTGATTAAAGGCATTGATTGAATGAAGTGTTGATTTATTGCATTGAATGCCATATTGTTTCAACATTTATTGATGAAGTGGCATAATTTTCATTGCTATTTATAAACATTGACTTCGTCAATATTTAATACCAAATTGCTTATAAATGTATCAGATAGTCATTGATTTACATGAAGTACTAACCCATTGATCAAAGCTTGCATATATTAGTTTATTGTTGCTTTGTCTTAGGCAGGTGTATCTCTTGGGGGGTTTTACTTTATTATTGGCCTTTGGGTCGGACTATCTGCTCGGTGGTGACTTGTGAGGGGGGAATAACTACTTTATCTTGTAATCCTTTGCCTTCTCAAAACCCCAGGTCACTGGGGACGTCTCCCCTGGGCCTTACCACCCTAAAGAGAAAGAACCATCCCATTGTGGTGACATTGGGTGGGATTGGTTCCTGTTACGCCAGTTTGACCTTCAAACCTCAAGCCTTTTATCCTTGCTACAAACTGTGCGATAACATGTCCTATTTCAAGACACGTGCCAATCACATGTTTGACACCCTGCCCTAGCGTGTCCTGATGTGGTGGATGTTGATGATTACAACTGTGTGAAACATCCTCTAGGACATAGACTGAGTGAGTTGGCCTGTGAGAGAGCCCATGAGTTGGGTGTGCCCATGAGATGGGTGTGTTGTTCCTCTCTGAGATGAAGATGGAATGTTGTGTGCCCCTGTTTGAGGTGAGGAAGACCATGAGTTGGGTGTGTAGTTCCTCTCTGAGACAGAGATGGAACGTTGTGTGCACCTGTGTGGGGTGAGGAAGCCCATGAGTTGGGTGTGCCTATGAGATGGGTGTGTTGTTCCTCTCTGAGACGGAAATGGAACGTTGTGTGCCCCTGTGAAGGGAAGATGCCCATGAGCTCGGTGTGTCGTTCTCTCTGAGACGGAGATGAAACGATGTGTACCCCTGTGAGGGGTGAAGGAGCCCATGTGATGGGTTTACTGTTCTCCTCTGTGTAGAGAGTTGAGATGATGTGGTACTCCAGATGATTCTTCCGTGAGACGTAGTGAGATAGAGATCTGTTGAGTAGGACGTCACTGTGGATGAGCACATGTGGACGTGATCCTAGTGGCTGAGCACTAGTGAGTGTGTGTTCAGATGATTCTCCTGCGAGACGCATTGAGATAAACATCTGTTGACTTGGACGTCCCTGTGGGTGAGCATAGGTGGACGTGCCCCTAGTGGCTGAGCACTAGTGGGTGTATGAGATCCCTTGCTATATTGTCTAAGAGTCAGACTTACCTGTAACCCTAATTGTGATGTAAAGGGTATAGGTCGACCCCACCATAAAGTAAAAGATAATTAATGTAAAAGATAATTAATATGGTAATTATTAATTATAGTTTGAGTTATTGAGGTCGGCCCTATTGTGCCAATAGACACATCATTTGATGTGATAAGTGTTGTATAAATAAAGGTGAATCCCCATTGAGGAAACACACTTATCATTGTGTCATCTCATGATATCAAAAGTGGTGGTCTGAAATTATGAAAATTACAGCACCCTCTTGTGTGCTAGGTTTGGTGATGGTGTGGGAGGTCTTTCTCTTGAAGAATATAACAAAGGATTGGCTGGGTTTTCTTCCCTTGTTGAGAAGGGTTTCCCAGGATACTTCTTGTGTTCTTGTGCATGGTTATTCTTCTTGTGATCTTGGTTTGCCGCAGTTAGCTAATGTATTGCTGCAGTAGTTATGGTTCAGTTCATGCTAAATATAAAATTAATTAAACCTCATATTTGAGCTAAACCATAGTGAAAATTCAACATGGTATCAGAGCAGTACTTGAGGAAGACTTTTGCACATCAGAAAAAGGCAGCCGTGGGAGATAAAGGCCTGCTAAACCCTTGCCACTGATATAAGGAAAAGAAGGCCGAACCTCTCCTTAATTTTTTGTGGAGTTTTTGGTGATTTCATTCCAACTAATTGGTGATCTCAGTCCAGCCATGGAGAGGGACCGGGTGAGGCCTCTAGTCCACTGTTTTCTTTGTTTCGGGCAGGTACTGTGAAGAGGAGAGTAGCCGCAGGGCTAGAGAAGACTTGACCTGTGTGGAGGAGGGCTGCTACCAGTACTTAGAGGGCTGCCACATGACAGTTAGAGGATCGACCAACCTAGGAGAGGCCAGCTGCAACCTACAGCAGGTTCGGCCTAGGGAGATAAGGCTGCTGGAGGCCTAGAAAAAGAAATTGTTGAGTCTAAGAGGCTATCCCTGCTAGTAGAGGACTGTGGCTGGGTGTTTTGGAGGTCTGTAAGGCAGTCCTAGGGAGGCCGAAGTCTGCTGGGGAAATTCTAGGAAATTCTGGACAGTGTTGGGGGTTGTTACAACCACCCTAGCAACAATATTGAGGGCTGCCATTATGGTTGTAACATCCAGTACAACAACATATTTTTGGGGGCAGTTTTGAGGGCTATTTGAGGGCTATTACAGGTATGTAACAGGCAGAGAAGAGGGCTGTTACAACCACCTTGTACAACAGTGTTTGGAGTAGACTTGAGGACAGTCTATGGAAGCTTATAGTAGGTTGTACCAGACCTGTGATAAGGGCTGTTTAGTGCGAGCTTAAGGTCTGTCTTGAGGCTGGATTTGTGACAGCATTAAGGGCGGTTCTGAGGCCTGTCCTATAGCAAAGATCAAAGCGAGTTTTACCAGGGCTGTTAGCTACAATTTGAGGCCTGTTCCGGGTACTTATGCCGAGAAGAATTTCAGAGAAGTTCAAGGATTCTTTTGGACAGTCAGAGAAGCAGATATATATAAGTAGGAAGAAAATATTTTGAAGGTCTTGTTGCAGTATAACTATGAAGGGAATCTTGTGATCAGGGAAAGGACTTGTTATGGCATAAGAAGACAACAAATGAAAGCTACAGATCAAGGGTGATCTAGGGCAGACTTTCCTGTATGCAAGGCCCATTCTGGAGTATGTTAGGCCGAGTTTTTTCTGAGATTTGTGACATCCTTTGGGTGGATTTGAGGCCGAATTTCAGGTGTCTTCTTGGCACAAATTCCAGCGAAGTCTGAGGCATATTCTTGGGCAGTGAAAAGAGACTTTTTGGGTCAGCATATTGAAGACGACTTTGAGACAGTTTGGACAAAGCAGCTACAAGGTTGATGCAGAGACTTGTATGATACAATATGGCTACAGGGGCAAATGAGTCTGTTTATAGAATATAGCAGTGGTAGGTGGCCACAGGAAGCTACAACAACATAATTTGCCTCCTAGTCTATGGTAAACAAGCAAGGAATATCATTGCTCATCATGACATTGACAAGCAAGCAGAATCTCCATTGGTGTATACTCTCAGGTATGCACTTGTATATATTATTTGCATCATTGTCATGAGGGTACTTGCAGGAGGAAGGAACCCTTGCTGCAATCGTGGATCGAGAGGGATCTCAGTTGCATTCAGAGGAACAACACACTGGAAGTGAAGACTCCAGGTTTGATTGTTTTAATTATCATGCCTCTAACCTATATTTCTAAGGTTGCTACATTACAAGTAGGTGTTGTAGTTGTGACAACAATCCTTAAATTGTTTTGATTCTAGAGATGTGCTCATGAATCTCCTCCAGGAGATATTCTTGTCTTGTCTCCTTTCGTTTGTTTTCTTGTTCCAGGCAGGTTAACAACAAAGGAAGATGTTTATCTTTCAGAGTTCAGAGGGAGTTACTTGACTCAGAGGGAGTCAAACTAATCGAGAAGAAGGAAGAGACAGTACCTTCTCCCCTTCAACAGTTCAGAGGGATTCGTGATAAACAACGAGAAATCTCATGTGTACGGGTTGAAGAAAGCCATGTATGGACTAAAGCAGGCACCTCATGCTTGATACGAGAAGATGGATGGATTCTTGATGAGTTTGGATTTCAGCAAGAGTGTTGCTGATCCAAACATATATTATCACATTGTTGGCAACGAGTGCCTAATCTTGGTCCTATATGTGGATGGCCTATTCCTCACCGGTTCAGAGACACTCATTGCTGAGTGCAAGCAAGCATTGACTGCTAGATTTGAGATGAAGAATCTAGGTATGATGCACTACTTCTTGGGACTAGAAGTATGGCAGAGGAATGATGAGATTTTCTCGAGTCAAGGAAAATATACAGTGGAAATATTGAAAAAGTTCGGTATGACAGAGTGCAAATCCATGCCTACACCAATGGTGATGGATTTGAAGAAAATGAATGATGCCGATTCAGGCGAGATTGATCCACACTTGTACCAACAGCTGATTGGATCACTAATGTATTTGGTTAACATCAGACCTGATATATGCTATGCAGCGAATGTGCTTAGCCAGTTCATTAGTCAACCGAGACAGACTCACTGGATAGCAGCGAAACATGTATTGAGATTCCTACGAGGCACAATTGGATATGGCATGAGATATGCCTCCAGTGTAGACTTGAGCTTACATGGATATGCTGATGCAGATTGGGCAGGGAGCGCAGTGGACTCGAAGAGCACCTCCGGTTGTTGCTTTACCTTGGGGTCTGCCATGGTTTCCTGGTGCAGCAGGAAACAGAGCTATGTGGCCTTGAGTACCGTAGAGGCAGAGTATATAACATTGAGTGTGGCAGTCCGCGAAGCAGTGTGGCTTCACAAGCTTCTGACAGATTTATTTGATCATGAGATGGATCCTACCACTATCCATTGTGATAACCAGAGCTGTGTGAAGCTCTCTGAGAACCCTGTGTTTCCTGATAGATCGAAACACATTGATATAAAATATCACTATATCAGAGACATGGTGCAGAGGAAAATAATACATGGGCAGTACCTTCCTACCCATGAGCAGATTGTAGATATCTTCATCAAACCGCTTGCCAAGACGAAGTTCGAGTACTTCCGTGAGAGACTTGGCCTGGTGGAGAATACCTCCCTAGCTGAGAGGGAGTGTTGATGATTATTGCCAAGACGAAGTTCGAGTACTTCCGTGAGAGACTTAGCCTGATGGAGAATACCTCCCTAGTTGAAAGGAGTGTTGATGACTACAGCCAAGACGAAGTTCGAGTACTTCATGTGAGACTTGGCCTAATGGAGAATGCCTTCTTAGCTGAGAGGGAGTGTTGATGATTACAGCTGCGTGAGACATCCTCCAGGACATAGACTGAGTGAGTCGGCCTGTGAGAGAGCCCATGAGTTGGGTTTGCCCATGAGATGGGTGTGTTGATGACTACAACCAAGACGAAGTTCGAGTACTTCATGTGAGACTTGGCTTGATGGAGAATGCCTCCTTAGCTGAGAGGGAGTGTTGAGGATTACAACTGTGTGAGACATCCTCCAGGACACAGACTAAGTGAGTCGGCCTGTGAGAGAGCCCATGAGTTGGGTGTGCCCATGAGATGGGTGTGTTGTTCCTCTCTGAGACGAAGATGGAATGTTGTGTGCCTCTGTGTGGGGTGAGGAAGCCCATGAGTTGGGTGTGCCCATGAGATGGGTGTGTAGTTCCTCTTTGAGTCGGACATGGAACGCTGTGTGCCCTTGTGTGGGGTGAGGAAGCCCATGAGTTGGGTGTGCCCATGAGATGGGTGTGTCGTTCCTCTCTGAGACGAAGATGGAACACTGTGTGGCCTTGTGAAGGGAAGATGCCCATGAGCTCGGTGTGTCGTTCTCTCTGAGACGGAGATGAAACGATGTGTACCCCTGTGAGGGGTGAAGGAGCCCATGTGATGGGTTTACTGTTCTCCTCTGTGTAGAGAGTTGAGACGATGTGGTACTCCAGATGATTCTCCTGTGAGACGCAGTGAGATAAAGATCAGTTGAGTAGGATGTCACCGTGGATGAGCACAGGTGGACGTGATCCTAGTGGCTGAGCACTAGTGAGTGTGTGTCCAGATGATTCTCCTGTGAGACGCAGTGAGATAGAGATCTGTTGACTTGGACGTCCCTGTGGTTGAGCACAGGTGGATGTGCCCCTAGTGGCTGAGCACTAGTGGGTGTATGAGATCCCTTGCTATATTGTCTAAGAGTCAGACTTATCTGTAACCCTAATTGTGATGTAAAGGGTATAGGTCGGCCCCACCATAAGTAAAAGATAATTAATATGGTAATTATTAATTATATTTTGAGTTATTGAGGTTGGCCCTATTGTGCCAATAGACACATCATTTGATGTGATAAGTCTTGTATAAATAAAGTTGAATCCCCATTGAGGAAACACACTTATCATTTTGTCATCTCATGATTTCAGAAGTGGTGGTCTGAAATTATGAAACTTACAGCACCCTCTTGTGTGCTAGGTTTGGTGATGGTGTGGGGGGTCTTTCTCTTGAAGAATATAGCAAAGGATTGGCTGGGTTTTCTTCCCTTGTTGAGAAGGGTTTCCCAGGATACTTCTTGTGTTCTTGTGCATGGTTATTCTTCTTGTGATCTTGGTTTACTGCAGTTAGCTAATGTATTGCTGCAGTAGTTATGGTTCAGTTCATGCTAAAGATAAAATTAATTAAACCTCATACTTGAGCTAAACCATAGTGAAAATTCAACAGTGGACACTCGGGACAGCAAAAAAATTCACAAAACTTCAAAAAATGTATGCAGAGGTGTCCTGACATGTCAATAAATGTGTCCCAATGTGTGATTGATGTACTTCAATTTCCCAAATGTTCAAAAAATTTACATCTTTATTTCCATATTTTATCACTGTAATTTTAAATTTTCTAAAATCATATATATATATATATACACATGTGTCCCCCATGTCGCATTTCGGGGGGTCTACATGTCCCATGTTGGACAACCATATCTGTGTGTCCCCGTGTCATGTGACTTAGCTAGCCATGCTATATTCTGGGAATACTTTCCTTATAACATGGATAACAATCTTGATGTGAGTAACATGTTCTGAATTTATATGAGCAGGTGAATGCTTTTTCTTAACAGTTTACTTTATATGTGTATGTATGGCTGGTAACAGAAGATTTTTGACTCGATTATATTTCTATTATATTTTCTTATCTCAGGCAGCCGCCAGTTTGTAACTCCCAAATCACCTGTTACAAATGCAAGTGTATATGAGAGTGTGGAGGGATCTGATGAAGAAGACGAACTCCTTGATAATCAAGAAGAATGCAGTTTTGGATATGAAGATGCTCAAGGCGATACCGTGACAGATGATTTGACAGCCATTCCTGTATATTGCTAAACCTCACGACTGTTGTAGTCTGAATTTTTTATTCAGGACTCTATGGTTGGAATGACGATGCATGTGTTGTATCTGGATAAATAACATTTAATTATTTGCTTTTTAAAGGCATGTTCCATCATTTGTAATCCCTATATTGTTATGATTAAGTCATCCCTAGTTGTTAAATCAACTTTTACTTTCTGTAATCATTAATAATACTATTTTATTAATTTCACCTCCTAACTTTTACCTTCCCTTTAATATTTTATATTACTGACCATGCCATGTTCCTGACTTTACCTTCCCTTTAATATTTTATATTACTGACCATGCCATGTTCCTGACTTTACCTTCCCTTTACTCAACCTCCCAATCCTTGGGGTGATACAGTGCCATGTTCTATTTTGATAGTTACATCCAGTAAGCGATCAAGAGCCTATATTATTTATGCATGTAATATGAGTCGATCTAATTGTGCTTGTAAGCAGTGGGGGTGTGCAAATCTCATCCGTTGACTGCTTCATCAACCATCTTTGGTGCAGAATGTTTTAAATTCTTCTAACTAGTGCCCAATATTTGTTTGAGATCTTTATTTCTTATTTTTGAATGTTCACCTCAGGATTAGAAGGTCTGTTAGATGGTGTACCTAATAAAAAAAGATTATCTGTCTAGAGTCTATTGCTGTCTGATCCTGTATTCAAGGATCCTGTTATTAGCTTTCTAAGCTTTCCAATATCAGTTGATATTGACTGCTGTAGACATATGCTGTCTCGCATATGAAATTTGTAGCAAGCCATGTTGTATCAGAGCACCTCAACATCACCTACTTTTCATCCTTGGAATTGTAATGCTAAATCATTGTTTCTTGCATTTTGCTGTCTTATGCACTAGAACTATAATCACGTTTGCTAGTTGTACACAATTTTTTCGAATGAAGTTCAAAACAATTATCATCTATTGTATGGGATAAATTTTCTGGCTTTATGTGAGCATGCCTATTTCATGATATTATAATAAATTTTTTATAAAGAAAAATTTGGCATTTCAAATTTCTTTTGGAAGGTCAATAAAATGCCTATGAGTTATATCATACAATCAGAACTTTCACCTGCAATATCTTGGAGATTACTTGTAATTTTACGGGCAATCTCTTACCAGAAGAAAAGAAAAAGGGACCGTGGCATCCCTTTTCATATTAATGACACTTCAACAAGTGAAAAGCTCTGCAATCAAGGTAGGAACTGCAATGACAAAAACTCATCAGATAAATTAAACCTTCTAATTTCAGTCAGTGTTTAGAAGCTTACCATCAACTTCAAGGGGTACCTTACAAATGTAGGAATCCAGGTTGGTAACTAGATAATACACATCTGCCTGAGTATTATCTTCCCTCGCTACAGTCTTAATACCAAATGCATCAAATAACTTGATTGAATCCCAAACTGCATGCCTATATTTTATCAACTTATCAGTTATTGCTGTAAACGGACCCCTCACCTGCATATACTATACCAAGTCTGAATCACTAATGACCTGTAGTACCTTAATATTCCTATTTCCTGCCCGTTACAGACCTAATGGCAATGCTTCATACTCGGCATTGTTATTTGTGCAATCAAATTTCAACCCGTATGAAAAGAATGTGGACTCACCCTAAGGAGATGTAAATACTATACCAGCTCCTGAGCCCATCCTAGTGTGAGACCTGTTACCCCCCATGCCTAGGGGTAACTGGAGGAGATCATGTCTCGAGGCCCGCAATGGAGAACATGATCTACACCATGATGATGATGATGATGATGAACATGTCCACAGATGGCTACCCAATAGCCCCCCTGATTTTCCTCCTAGCACAGATCAACCAACGCTCGTCACATTCAAGCAACCCAGGGTATGGGGCATGGTAAGCCAGTGTCACCATGAGGTATGGCTACTCCTTTTTTCATACAAGGTGTTGTGCGTAGTTTATTGGGCATGTGGACAAGGATCACTGGTTGAAGTTGGATAGTGGATCACTTGCTTGCGAAATTGTCTTGGTTACCTTGTTTCACCTTGGTGGTCAACTTCTGTGCCCTAGTCTCGTGTTGTCACTGCCCAGGGAAAAGCGATAATACTGGGGGGCCCTCCCAAGGTAACGTCTGCTCTCGACCACACTTAACATTTTCCATCATAAAGCCTTTCACATATCCCAAACTTCGGCTATGGTTCATTCTCTCATGAGAAGAAGGGGTTGAAGGCCCAGAGGATGATGCGGCTATTCTATGTATATGTTATTGTTAAATTATAAAAGGCCACCATAAAAGCCTCAGGCCAGCTTGAGCTCTACCCCCTCTAATGGTAATCGCCTCTGTCTAGATGCGAATGAATGCACCAATTATAAAGGACTGTTGCTCGGTAAATTAATAGTCCTTCTTAGGTAAAGTGGGTATTCGGAGTGTGAAAACGAATACCCCCAAGGCATATAATTCCTTCTAGTACCACTTATTCAACTTAAGCATTATTTACAATTAAAATATCCCATTTTTGCGAGAAATTTGTATTTGCATAAAACATTACAAAACCTAAGGGGGACTTAGCGCATTTCCATGAGACTCTAGGAGGATGATTAGCATGGTAATATACATTAGAATCTAGACTTAGACAACACACACTAAGGCCTAACCATCAGTACACACTCCAACTTTGGAGGTAATAAGTGAAAAAACTCAGAAATTATAACTCACTTAAAAAAATTTCAAGCAAGATATAATTAATAAGTAAAAAAAACACTCTAGAGTAATGCACTCATGATTAAGTCTTAGGGTGCTAATCCTTTTACAAAGTTCATCATGCTAACTCATCTTATTACAATTCCCCATGGGCGTATGGAAATGCGGCATAAAGAAGAAGAACAAAAGTGGCCATAATGGTTGGTTGGACTTCTGAGCTCTGAATTTGAAAAAGTCTTTGTTTAACTTTGGCGGCTCAATTGCAAGTCCATCCTAGTGCAACTTGGTGGGTAACAGGTCCTTTAGAGGTACTCTATTCATACACATGCTAGGAACATAAAGAGTGATTTCTTTCCATGCATAAAGATACTATTAAACCCTTCTTTTGAATACAAATAACAATACTTTGATTCTGAAAATGATGATAGCAAGGAGAATGAATTGATATAACCTTTTTCAAGCCTTCTTTCCCAATAGCTGGCCACCCTACTTGAGAACTTTATAGCAACAGAATTTAAAGAGATTCCAGCACATATAAATCATCAAAACCTGGAAGATGGATATCCACACATTGATAAGAGAACTCACCAATCACATAACCTTAATAGATGTTCAATACAAGCTAGAAACCAATAGTGTAAGTTTTGCCTCAAGCCATCAACAACCATTACAATAGGAGCCTTTCTTATATCGAATTCAAGGCTCAAAACCTCCTCAACATAAAATAATAATATCCAAAATAAGATTCTAGATCTCTCATTGTAATTCATAAAATAATAATAAAACCCTAACCAACTCAAGACAAGTCAAACAATAGATAAAATAGCAAGTAATGAAGATAACTATGCCACATGTCTCCTCCAAGTGGACGACTCCATCAAAATGTGATTGACCATGTTCACATGCTCCAATGTCCCTCCTCAAAGCTCTCCAAGAGGGATTGATCCACTAGCCATCCTCAAAATATGTGCAATAAAAGTCTCCAAGTGGCACGTGTGGCTCCTCTAGGTGAGACGCCCCACAATAATATGAAAATATGTGCTATGAAAGCCCTTAAGAAAGATGAACGGAGGCTCATAAATGGTGATCACAAGTCAAATCTAGTCCCCAAAGCAAGGATGGTCTCCTCAACTAAATCCATGACTCGGCATCCAAGGTGTAACAACTCCTCAAAGGATGTGCAAACGAATAAATCCAAGGAGTAAGGAGTCAACCCAAACAAATAATGGCATCAATCCAAGTGCAAGGTCAACAAATGCTCAACAAACTCCATGGAGGGGACGACCTCAACAAAATATACCATAACATGTGAAATGCCTCAACATACGTGCCAATAAGGGGGAGTGCTCCACCTAGGATGGTGCTCTATGTCATCATAAACCAATCCAAGTGTCAAAATCATCCACATAAGCAATGGTGCTCAAGTAGTAAGAGTAAGGAGTCAACCCAAAAGAATAATGGCATCAATCCACGTGCAAAATCAACAAATGCTCAACCAACTCCATGGAGGAGGGGACAACCTCAAAAAAATACACCATAACATTTGAAATGCCTCAACATATGTGCCAATAAGGGGGAGTGCTCCACTTAGGATGGTGCTCCATGTCATCATAAACCAATCCAAGTGTCAAAATCATCCACATAAGAAATGGCACTTAATTGGTAGGCCTCCAATCAAGTCAAAGCATGCCACAACTATCCATTAAGAGGGATAGAACCACCTAGAGGTGTGTGCATAGGAGGAGCACTCAAGTAGAATTATATCTCCATCACGCCAAGATGCAATAAGCCCAAAAGTATTAGGGCATCCATCCTACAGAAACAATGATCATGACATCTCACCAACATCTAGCAAGGTGATGGCTAGACCAACATAAAACCATGTGCAAAAGTGAAAATATAACAATCAAAACCTCATAATGTTGCAGATATCAAAGTGATCTAGGGTGCTCCATAATCAAACTAAGGTACCTCCATAATACACAACTGAAAACCATGATATGCTCTAGCGGCACAGACAAATAAGTGTGCAAGCAACAACTCTCCTCTAGACACCTCACATCCACTAGTGGCGATGGTTGACAATGCCATAAGGGAAGTGTTGCCATCCTTATACACACTTGCAAACGTGAGCTAAGTCCGACTCACTTAGTGTGTCCTTGGAGGCACAATGCCTAGGTTCACAGAGTACGTTGTCACTTTGACCGGAACCTCTTCCGTCTAGGCTTACTCCTAGGGAAGCCAAGGGGGGTAGACCCTAGTTACTAGATAAGATTTAGCGTTAAGTTCTAGGAGTTGATTTTAATTTCTTAAGGTTAGAGGGAGTCTATCCTATGATGCTAAGGCAACAATGCAAGATGCAAGGGTTGGCATGTGAAGTAAGCCTTTCCCTAGGTCAACTAAGACTAGTGCCTAAGGTTGGGCAAGGGGTCAACTAGATGTTAGGGTGTTTCGTTACAATATGATTACAAGATTCACAAAAGAATAATTAAATCCAATGAATACTAGATACGAGTAAAAAGATACAATGGTACAATATAGCAAGCTAACCACCTTTTAAATGTATGTGCAGGATACAAGAAGATCAAAGCATTATCATCATCAACATATCAAGTTCATCATTAACACATTCACAAGGATACTTTAGAAGATTTAGAGATTAAAGTACAAGTATTCCACGATGATTATGATATTCAATCAACCACAAGGTATTATTAGATGATTAAGCCCAAGGTTTGATTGGTTAAGGGTTTCTTAAGATTGTAAAGTTTTAGTTACCCTTATTAAGTATTTCACCAAAAACCTCCTCCCCTGGTTGCCAAATAGCTACTTGATGCTCAAGATAGTGAGGCAACGAGGCCCACCCTAGCGGTCACAGTCAGCCCAAAGAATTGAGTTTTTACGGAAAGGATGTTCCTTTGTGCCATGAGACCGTCCCCAGCCTATCACCTTCCGTTGCTCTCCTCAATCCCCGTTTTAGATAGTGAAGATGGTGGTCTAAGGTATCCTATTAAGTCTATTAAGTTAATATATCAATTAGGTAGACTTTCAGGTGTATTTTAGAGTGTTTTGATGATTTTAAGGTGCCTTAAAAGTGTGATTTATTGCCAAGGCCGAAACTCACTTCAGCTTATTATGTGTGTTATTTAAGCTTGGAAATAAAGAGCATTAACACATGTAAAAAATTGAAAGATAGCTGAAAATAAAGATTTAGTTCACTACCATGCACTAGATCATTAACATATGTAGCTTGCTAAGAAAGGAAACTTAAACCACAAAGGCAAGGACAACTTGCCAACAAGAGATAAAAGATTATCACACTTATTTTATGTTTGTTAAGAGCATTAAGATCAAAGCATTAAGTGTGAAAAAGGAAAGAAGATCTAAGCATATGCCTACACTATCAACTTATCCAAAAAACATTAACTTCAAGTGTGTTGGAAAATGACCTTAAGATGTTAAAGCATGTAAAGCAAAACCATTCGCTAAACCATTGAAGCATTAAGCATTCAAGGTATTAGATTTAAGCATGTAAGAAAGAGATAGATCTAGATATGGCTTAAACATGCAAGAAATCTAAATAAGTTGATTATGCCCAATAGGCTTAAACTAAGGATTAGTATGTGTGAGATCTAGATCTAGAACATTTTAATCCAATAAAGCATAAAAGATCAACAACACATATTAAAACCCTAGCCTTACTATTTGGGGTATTCCTCTCCCAAAAGGTAGGCAATTATTAAGCTTATTTATCTTAGAAAATGAGAGGGAAGGACAAGCAAGAAGGACAAGCCAAAGAAAGAAGCAAACAACTAAGCAAGACAAAACTCTAACCCCACGTACTAGGTTTGGGAGATGCCCAACATCCACCAAACCCCACGTCCTAGCTCAAGAAGTGCTCAAAAACTAAAAAAAAAAACAAGATTTACACTTAACCTAAGCTACCCAAGGCTCACACGTGGGAGGAGGCCGTACCACTCTTTCTCCCAAACCAATGAGCCACTAAATCAACAATAAAACAAGTAGATCTATGCACAAGAAGCCCTAAAAATTGAAAGAGAAGGTTGAGAAATAACTACCAACTTGTAGGAGGGTCTTGGAGTGTTGTGTGGACGTTTTTGGGTAGCCTAACCCCCTCAACCAGATCTGAAACCTGCAAAAACAAGCAAGGTATACTTGTTGGAAATGCTACACACAACAATACAAGTGAAGAAAAACTTTTGCTTTTTAAGGCAAAAATTTTTCTTAAAGAAATTTGATGAAAAATTTATATTTTGATGACTATTAAACTATGTTAAGCTAGCTGAAAATATGTATGGAATGAGAGCATATAGAGAATGAGCAATATATAGAGAAAGAGAGGAGTTTATGTGAGTCTCAAAGGAGGACTCTTCCTTGAGGCATTCCCAATGAAACCCTTGAAGCCAAATCTGCAAGATCTAACACAATGGCATGCATACAATAGATAATATGGATGATTAAGCTAATAAGATGAAATACTTGCACCCTATCTAGCTAATCAACATATATAGATCTACAAGACTACTCTTTGTTGGATCTACTCAAATAAAATACTTTACCGAAGATCTACCTATGCCATCATCATATCAAATCAAAACAAATTTACCTCATATGTTGAAAGAACAAAAATACTTGTTGCTCTTCCAAAATTCCTCCAAAGCTTCTCCTTTATTATTACTCAAGAAAATGGATCTTGGAGAAATACTTGCTCCAAAACCCTAAGAGCCAAAGAATGGAAGAAAGATGGAACAAGAATGAGAGAGAGAGAGAGAGTAGAAAATCAAATAGCATAACACTAGCTCAAGATATGGTAAGGAAAAGAGTGAGGGAGGGGTTCCTTTTATACTTGGAGAGGCTAACTCACCCCTCTTGGATCAATGCCAAGTGTCCACTACCAAGCACAAGAGGGAATCCCAAGGGTAGGGCGCACCATCTAGGGTTTGATCACATGGATCAAGGATGTGGATGAGTGAGGGAGTGTTGGGATCAAGAAAAAAGGTAAGTGGGAGGCTAGGAAAAGCGTGCCAAGGGATATAATAAGTCTCCCCTTAATTTTTTCATTATTTTTTCTCTTTTTGGAGACTTTCTAGAAGGGAGGCACACCACTCTAGGCAAAGTGACGTTTTTGCTTAATGGCTAGGTGAGGGGGTGATGTGAGGGTTGGAAAAGGTTAGGAAAAATCTCTGTCATCTTTATCCATCTTTACATCACCCTTTTAACTCAAAATTACAAAAATACATTTTTCCAATGTCATGACTTAGTAATTAAAATTGTTGTTTTTGACTGACTGACACAACTGGTTGACAAACACCTAGCAAAAGTTGTCCGATTGAGATGAAACTTGGTCCAAGGGTGTAGGGGGTCTCATTCCATTTCTTTTGAGCACAAATACCCCTTTCAAAAGTCCAAGGACCTAGTTTTTACAATTTTTTTATCAAAAATAATTAATTAATTAAATAATTAAACCTCCAAACTTAGAGAAATTTAATTAAAAATTAATTAATTAAAAAAAACCAATCTAGACTCGACGGAATTCCGCGAAACTTTCTAAGATGTCTTACATGGTCATTTACATCATCCCTAAACAATAGTTACCAGAGGATAAGCCCATTAAAACGCCATTCACCACTTTGGAGGAATTATTGCAAGTGTGAGGGAAAAACTCAAGGGAAATCAATAAGGCTGAAAAGCCCAATTGATAACCCGAGGATAAAAAACCCTCGGTGAAAGGAACTCTCCCAGTGAACCGATCCCGAGGTAACTGACCTCGACATGATCCATGCAGACCTATTACATTATTGATCCACACAGGGGTGCGGAAATTCTAGTTACAAAAAGAAGTGATGCGGCCAAAAATGCCCTGTAGAACCAAAGTCTTCGACAAATGAGCATCTGATGATGCATCTCTTCATGGCATATGGAGTTGACCCCCTAGTTGGAGAGGCGGTCAACAAACCCTAGGGAATGGATTAGGGTTTCTAAACTAGGAGAAAATAATGCGAAGGGAAGTAACCATTAACAATGGGATGAAGGAAGTACCCATACACGTGCTGACATCAAGGAAGAAGGGGACACGGAAGTGGAACCAAGAGGTAAGAATTCTTGGACATCACAAACACAACATCCCACATGTTACACTTTGTTACCCCTCATATTGCATGAGGTTACATCTAGTTGCACAGGTGTAAAGCTCTAGACAAAGCCCCATGTTATGTATAAAACCCATTATTAGGCCTTAGATATTGAATTATTACATTTCTAGTGTTATATTTGTATGTAGGTTAGAACCCTTCATTGCACCCTTTCATTATAATTATATCCTTTGTCTCCTATATATACACCAATGAGACCTAGTCTTAGGATCATCTTATCTCATCTCATATGGTATTATGAATTGTATATATTGTAAAATGAGGTTTTCCCCTTGAAGTGGACTGTATTCATTGAATTTTTATCATTTTTAAGGCATTGGATCATAACATTTGGTATCAAAGCTCATGATCCTAGGGTTTTTCTTCTCCAACTGAGACACCTTGGAATTTTAGCTATAATTTTTTTTGGGATGTTCTAGATCGTGAAATTTTGAGGAGATTGAGGTGAAATTTCTAGGTATAGGTGGTAAAATTTTTAAGATCTGGTTCCTTATAATTTAAGAGATATAGCCTATGGAATATAGGGTTTGTGACTCATCTTGAAATAAGTTTTAAACGAGTCATCTTGGAATTTTCGCTAAAACACTTTTTGGGAAGTTTTAGACAGTGAAATTTTGTGGAGACTGAGGAGAAATGTCATAGTACAGGTGGTCCAAATTTCATGTTTTGGTTCTGTTATCACATGCTAATTTGTATTAATTTTTCCAAAGCATCTTGTCCTTGTGCTATCTTTCCACTCAGATTTTAAAACTTTTTCACTAGCTCCGTCAAGCTCCTATCACCTAAATCCTTCACTCGACTAATCATCCAAAATAGTCATGTCCTCCATGAGTCAAAATTGACAAATATCCCAAACCTATATCTGGCCTTAATGCTTATCTAAATTCCTTGGTCCCATCACTTCATTCATTTTTACCCTTATTATCATATTCCTGGTGAAAATTAAAAATATTCCTTTTATTAAGCTTAAGCTCCCTTATCCTATTGACAAAGTCATGTGACGATCCTCATATGCCCAAAGTCCTTAGAAAAATAGAAAAAGGTTTATTATTATTAATATAATATTTTTATATTAAAATATTTATATTAATATTTAATCCAAGATTTAATTCATGACCTCACGTCAAGTCATGGGCACGAATTTCAATTTTTAATATTGAAAACTCAAAGGGTGGATGGAGGGCGCATATCCATTTCGGGGTTTGAAAGGGAACGGGGGTTAATTTTTTAAAGTGGTCCCAAAACCCAAACCATGATGTTTTATGTTGGGGTACGTGTTATTACATGACGCATTTCGGGAGAGGGAGTGATGTGGATTAAAACCACTCTCCATAAGCTCCAAAATTTCCTTACTTTGAATTTAGATTATTCCCTATTCCCCACCCCACAATAAAATAAGATTATTTAATGAATATGCGTGCCCTAAATCTGAAGTATGAAGTTTTTATGATAAATGTTTCCTCTTGGTGGAAGAATTTCACAGAGGTGAAAATTAAATTTTATAGCAGAGAAATAAATGTTTTTGAATGAGAAAATGTATGTGGACTAAAGATTTGGATAATTGTTTATTGAAAGTTTTTACAAAAGTAAAAGGGGAAGATCAAGGGATATTTTCATAGTTTACCAAGATGGTTTCCAAGACATGGTTTTCAAAACCACGAGAAACAAACCATTAAATAGTTTTCACAGTGAAATGGTAAATATTTGTTGGGCAAAACAAGACATGGTTTTCAAAACCACGGGAAACAAGCAATAAATTGTTTTTCAAAACCACGGGCATGAATTAAAATATGGAAATTTAATTTTACAAGATAAAAAATATTTGGGAATCATTTTTATTCAAATATATTATTCCCAAATATTTAAGGAGAATATGGATAAATAAAATTAGATTTGAAAAAAACACAAGTGGCATTTCAAAGAGAATGTGGCAGTCAGTTTCCGCAGCAGTTGAGGAGCAAAGCAGATTTACAAGACGATTTCCGAGTGAACCAAAATGAATTTTTAAAATTCAAAGGAGGTTATTGTCAAGCACGGACCCAAGAACATTAACCTTGTTCATTTTTTACAAAGGTATCACGGATTGGGAGATTCGAAGGAATCTTGGAGCCCTATTTTTTAGTTTCATGATTTCATGTTCGAGACATGTTTTTGTGACATGTATTCCAACCAGATGGAGATGAATTTCAAGAAACTGAGAGAGGTTTTTCTTCAGAAAGAGCTTATCTACAAAAACCGTTCTCATATTTTACAAAGCTGTTACGGTTTGAGAATTACATGTGGCATTTTGAAGCCTATTTTTTCTCTTGAAAAACAGGAGATCAGTTAAAACATGTATGTTCTATTTGTAACTGTTTCTATTTTGAGAAATGGGTTGGAGTTCGAAATTGTGAGCTGGAAAGGACCTTTAGTGCTATATATTTCATTGTACAAGAGTAGAGAAAGGGGGGACTTTTAGCCTGGAAGGCGAAGGGACTGTGTGTAAATTTCTCAGAATGTCCTTATGAATTAATACATGAGTATAGTGCTTTTAACAACCGAGATTCATCACGGTGTATTCTTTAGTGTGTTTTCCTCCATTTCACATTCATTTCACTTCTGTTATTTCTTCTAAGCATAGCTAAGAGTACATGATTGGAATTCATCCTTGATAGATGCTCCTTTCATATGGTTAATGCAGTTGTCGTGTTTAATGATTACAGGTCCAGAATTCACTCTCTGTTAAGTGCTCTGTTTATTGTAGTCATCCTGACTTTATTTCTTCTAAAGTTACAATTGAGAATTCATCTTTGTTTGATGCTCTCATTTGTAATGGGCTTTTCTCTTTTCTGTGTTGCCATCATCTGAATACTATTTATTGCTGAAGGATATGCTTACTTTGCCTCCATTCCCTCAGGAGTACATTAGCTGTATTAATATTCATAGTATATCTCAGGATTTGACCCCATTGCCCAATGTTTTCTTCGTCTTGTTTGTCCTACCAACCCTTTTAAACTAAAACAAAACCTGTCCTATTGCAGAATCTGACCTCTGTGTGCTCATTGCCAAATCTTTTTTGAGTATTTTCAGTCTTTACATGTTTGAGAGAGCCCTCTTTGGTTGGAAGGGTCATAATCCAACCTAAAGTTGGTTTGTAGGTTACCTTGGCATTTCTTTGATGTAGCCCAAAGAAATTACCGAGTGCTAACAGGTTCACTATACATTTGGAGAAATAGTCCATGGAAAACAAGGCTTGGGACTAATTCTGGCATCAATTGTGAAAGAATCATCTTGGCATTTTCACTATAATTTTTTTTCTGTGAGGTTTCAGACTCTGAAATTTTCAGAATCTCAAGGAGCCATAGTGAATTATATGTGGCAAAATTTCCAAATTTTAAATCATTATAATTTATGAGATATATATGGTGGAAGTTGGGGTTGTTTACTAATCTTGATATTAGTCTTAAACAAGACATTTTGGTATTTTTGTTATAACGTTTTATCAGTGAAGGTTAAGACTGTGAAATTTTCAGGAGTTTAAGAATCCATATCAGAGTATTACATGCTGAAGTTTCAGATATACATCAGGACAAAGATCAGCCATCCAAACATACTCAAAATTAGGGTTTTGAAGGTACGTAACTTACAATTGGCATAAATTTTGATTGGAAGATTTATTTTTGGTGATTCAAAATTTGTGATAAAGAGAAAATAGACGAGTATTATTTTTGTTTGCTCACCTGGAAAATGGTTCTACAAGAAATACTATTGGTACTCATAAAAACTCAAGCATGATTGCCAAAGAAAATGAAGACTTCAAAAATAGGCTAACCCAATTAAAGAACCAAGTTGATGAAATCAGTGTTAGAATGTTGAAACAAGTCGATTTAACACATTTTCAGGAATACCTTAAAAGAGTATTGGAAGATCAAATGAAAAATAAGATGGATGAAAATAAGGATGACATGAAAAAGAAGATGGATGAAAATAAGGAAGAGATGAAAATAAATATGGAACAAATGGAACAAAATATGGATGGAAAGTTGGAACTGTTATCGCACAAACTGTAGGTTGGGAAAAGCCCGACCCAGTCCACTGGATGGCAACAACGGTGGGAGAGTTTACCCACTGTCACCTCAGATAAACTCTCCCCTCCCTTTAGTGAAAAATAAATATAACACAAGGGGGGAATCTCGGGTGACCCTAGGGGGGAAATGAGATGGAAAGTGATACTTATGAATGGATGCCCTTATAGGTCAAGTTGCTAAATGGAAAGTAACTTGGAAATGAGTCTTGATAGTGGTCAATGGTTGCCAAGAAGTTTGAGTACATGCAGATGATGATGGTACCTTTTCGAGACACAAGAAACACCAAGTATATGAGCTATATGTAAAGTGGACAAGCAGGTTAAGCTTGCTGTTCCTATTTGCAGCAGTCAAAAAAGATATATATCACCAAAGAAATGATTATTAGAGCTGCTAAACAAGATGCTAAAGTCTAGTAAATGATGCAAGGGATAAGCTAGCAATCACTAGTATAACCCAAGTATGACTAGCAATCACTAGTATAATCCAAGTATGACATCATTAGACTTTAGCAACAAACTAAAGCTGTTATGGATGAGTATTGCAAAGATATAATTGCAGCCTTATGTCTGTAGCAAATAAGTTGTTACAGCAGAAAAATCAGCCACCAAAATTCAAAAGTAATCCACCAACAAAATGCGCTGAGACTAGTAGATTGTAGGGGTAAATTATTAGCAACTTTTGATGGTTGAATTGTGAATTATTTAGAAATTTGTTTAGGGTTTTCTGAAGCCCTAGTGGGTGTAGCTTTAATTTTAAAACAACAGCAAGAAGTTCTAAGAGAAACAAGACGCATTAAGAGCCAACGATGCCTTAAGCACATAGAATAATTTCCAATTTAGACAATCTCAAAATCCCGTGTTTTCACGTTTACCAATGCAAAGATTTATTTCTCCAATGCAATTAAGATTATTGTCTTTAACTATTGGGTTAAGGAGTCAATTAAAAACGAGCTAGCAATGCTATCTCCTTGGGTGTGTAAGCCCTTTTACTCGCCACGGCAAGCAAAACTAGCTAGGAAGTACTAGGACCGGGTGTAAGCCCTTTTAGTTCTCCTAGTAAAACTTTATGCGATAATTATTCCAAGACAAATTTGATGGGATTAGTGGGGTTGTATGCGCTTATACTCCCCAAGAAGTCTAACAAATTAAACTTGTAACCAAGAAAATAAACAATACAAGATAGATTCCTCACCTAGTCCAAGCATTAACAAGACAAACCTCTTCTTTACCAAGATTAATCCACCACAATGCAAAAGAATAGCTCCAAGAGAGATAGTGCATTACTTCTTCCACCAATAGCAAAGACAAACCATAACAAAAGCACAAGAGAGAGAGATTGCCCAAATAAGGCAAAAATTTCGGCTAGAAGACTTCTCACAATGGGAGAGCTATAATATGAAAATGAAATGAAATGATCTCTATTTATACAAACCCTAATACAAGTGTTTGTCCACTTAAAATTAGGGTAAACCATAAAGTAAGGGGACAACAACCCTTACTTTTCTCCTTTACATTATAAAATTCAAATTTAACCCTAAAATGCACATAAGAAAACCCTAAAGAAGCATGACATCACCCCTTAGGGAAACATTTTGGCACTTTTGCAAGTCGTTGGACCCTTTAGGGCTTCCCCCTCATGCGCTAGGATTTTCTCCTCCAAGTCAAATCCTCATCCATTAAAACATGCCAAGTGTCAAGTCAACCAACATCACCACGCCAACCCTAGCCCTAGGTTGACATCAACCTCCTCAAAAAGTGATGTTTTAGCCTCAAGAGCAAATTGTTGGGCTAAAAAAGGGATGGATTGGGTCCTCCAAGGTGTCTCCTCAGGTCTCCAAAGGCTATCATTGTCATCTGGTGTGTGGGCCATGGAATGCAACCCGTGGGCTTCAAGCCCTAAGGAAGCCCAAGCTAGGCTTGTTCTTCAAAATCTGTCCACCAAATAGGTCCTGCAAAGACAATGAATACGCCCTCCAAGGATCTCAAGTCAAATGCATCATGATAAGTAAATCAAATCAATAAAATAGTCGTCTAACCATGTACATCCAAACTACCTCATCAAAATAAACAAGTGCTCAATGACCCTATGCAATTTTCCAAGTTTAGGTATGGGAGGGTTGACAAAGCGACCTAGTGGGTGAATTGTACCTCAAGTTTAGGAGTGTTTTCCAAGCGGGCCCCTCTCTAAGACACGTGGACAAAGTGACAGTAATGGGGGCAAGAATCTTGGGCATGGGGTTCATGAAGTATAAGGGAGCATAGTATCTCATTTATGGGTGCCTTTGTAGAGGGTGTGCCACACCTTCGTTTTCAATGCAACCTTTTTCCAAGCCCATTTATTGCCTTTTATTCTTCTTAAGATGTTTTCGAGTTGAAGCCAAGGTGGGGATTCTACCTAAGCATGAAAAAAATGCCCACCTTGACTCTACCCTGGTCACATCATGCTTCCACAAGTTGAAACCATGTGTGGGGCTTCTACCTAAGCATGAAAAACAATGCTCACACATGCTCCATCTTGGTTTGCATTTTGCATTAGTTATTTTCTTTTGGTCACATCAGTTTCTTATGAGAGACATTTCATTGTCCTTGGGATCCCTGGGCGAGCATCTAGAAGGTTCAAAATTGGCTTTTATCTTTTGCCAACTACAAGCCTTTGGGCCTTCAGCCCCTTCTTCCCATGAAATGTGTGATGTCCCGTTCCCAAGAATAGCCTCAACAGGGAGTGATTTAGTAGTCTATTTGTTCTTGTAGACTATAGTCAGGCACAAATAGGGAACAAAGGGAGAAATAAGGGTGAATAAAGGGCTAAACTATGAACTAAGCCAAAAAGCATAGGAAAAGTCACTTAAGACAAAGTCAACGGAGAAATAGAATAAAAGGGGGTTTCGGGGGTCTTAATTAATTAATCTTACTCAACTTAGGAATAATGCGCCTAGCTTAAGTGATGTCAATGACAAATTAGATCGGTGGAGGTATAATAAGAGGAATTCGACCTAATTCCTCATTATCATTGATTTGTAAATTGAGAAACAGGTTCCAGAGGAGGAAGTCGACCTCAACATATGTTTTGTGGATTTCTGGAGGAAACCACCACCCTAGATTGGTTTCGGTGTTGGAAGACACACCCTAGCCCATCAAAAGTACCATCCAGGTATTTCACCGTGCTAGTTCAGTGTTATACAAACCCAGTTCAGTCAATGTGCATTGCAGTCAGTGAGGGTGCAGGGGTTTGAGAGACATTTTTGTGTAGCTGGATGAGTCCAGTGCAGATCTTGCTAAATCCTTCCGACCTAGTTGAGAGGGAGTTATGGTTCTTCTTTTGAGCCATCAATCATTAGATTACGACGGAGGAATCCACTAGTGCACATCATTAAGCCAGGAAGTGCACAACGCTTGGGGAGGTACATCGAGGGTTTCAGAGAGCTCACCGGATCAGATCTGGGGAAACCCTCCCAACCCATTACAAAGGAGGCTAGGGTGCCCATTTTGAGACAGATATCAACCGATTCCAATGGTGGAATCATCAAGGTGCATTCTCGGAGCCTAGGATGTGCGCAAACCCCAAGGGGATCTTATCCGGGGTCCATTGAGATCATCAGAGAAACGATATTCAGTCTGTCAGATACCGGGAGGATCTTAAAGGCTAGGGCGCACAATTTGGGACAGATTTTAGGCCGATCAGACGAGTGTAGCCACTACGGCGAATATCTCAGCCATTTGCAGCAGTTGCCGCGAGCTTTCGGAGTTGCATGTAGCAGATCTATCCATGCATGCTGCAGATCCCTTCACCCCTTCTGATTATGGGTATTTCATGATTTGTTTGCATTGTCTTCCAGTGATGATCCACGAGATCTAGCTAATGATTAGTTTCTCTACTTTCCGCATGCTAGTTGTATTTTCTGCTATTTCACATAATAAATGTTATTGAGTTGTGTTGGTTCTTTATTACTTGCATGCATGATATAATTGTAAAACATTCATTCTATCTGAACACACACATGCAAAATCACCACGCATGTTAAGACAAAGACACTAAAACAAATCTAGAAACCCCTAGAGTATCAGATCCGAGAGCCTAAACACCAGTTTCAGTAGATCGTATCCAGATCCACCGAATTTGGGATATTTCAAAATGAGGGACAATACCTTCTTGGGTCAGTACACTCGAAAATCTCAAAAGGTAAGGAGATGAGGGGATGAAGTGTGGAAAGTGACAAGTATGGTCGGTAATGGCACGATGACTTGTCAAGAGGACCTCCCAGTAGCCAACCTATCCCTAAGGGTGACCTACTTACTAGGGCACAATGTCAACCATCAAAGTGAAACAGGGCAAAGAGCATAATTTCCAAGCAAACGCTACATAATCAAAAGCAATTATAGATGCAACAAACTCAAATGCCTCAAATATTGAAATGACACCATGATACTTGGCTTGTACCTCATGGAGCAAGACCCAATGTCTTCTGGAAGCAAGTTGATGTGGTGGATACCGTCGTGATGAACCTGAAACTATGGTGGCGAGGTGGGTCTTTGTTTGTGCAAGTGGACATTGCTAGTCAAGCTATTTCTCGGTACTCCATGTCTGCAACCTGAGGGTCTCGAGACATCATCTCCTTAGTTATCCCTAGGAGTTGGGGATAACAGGAACAAATGGAACAAAATATTCTAGAAGCCTGATATGAGAGGGTCCCTAAAATTGATAAGGGGTCTGAAAGGACTCATGGAAATAAAGGTAATGTTCAGGTTGAACAACTTTCCAATTATAAGAATTTTCTAGGGGGATTTAACTCCAATAATGGAGTTACTTATGGATGGTCTCCAAAAGGAGTGAACCTTCCCAAGGTTGAATTAATAAAGTTTGATGGAACATAGGTTTTTACTTGGGTGAACCAAATAGAGAAATATTTTGAACTGCATAATATTATGGATGATAAGCAAAGGATTCACATAGCAACTTTGAACTTTGAGAATAAACCATATCAATGGTATCAATGGGTAGTAAAAATGAAGCCGCATTTTTATCATTATACTTGGGTTTTATTAAAAAGAGACTTAGAAGCACAATATGGAAAAGTTTGGGAACATGACTGCTTCAGTGAATTGACAAGAATCAAGCACTTAGGTGATATTGAAGATTAAAATTCAGAATTTCAAGTATTTTCCACATGGGTGGATGAAATAAGTGATGAACATTTGTTGGAAGCTTACATGGGTGGATTAAAAGAAGACATTAAACATGAGATTTTCCTAAAACATCTTGCAATATTATGGATGCTATGCAATTTTATTCAAGCCAAGAATAAAGCTACACACAAGCCTACCATTGGAGCATACATAGGAAGAAAAGATCGTTTTGGGGTTCATAAGACAACTGTACCTCAACTAACAAAGTTTACACCTCAACAAATGGATGAAAGAAGAGACAAGGGACTATGTTTCAATTGTGACAACATGTACAGTAAGGGGCATAAATGCGGTGAGAATAAATTATTCTACATAGACTGTGAAGAGGAAGAAGATCAAGAATTGGAACCATCACAAGAACCAGATCTAGAAGATACTACTCCAACAATATCTTGTCATTCATTGGCCGACATCAATACTCTACAAACCCTCAAGATACAAGGATACATCAAAAAGAAAAAGGTAACAATGTTGATTGATTCTGGTAGTACCCATAATTTCATCAATTACAAATTAGCAAAAGATCTCAATTGCTTTGTATTTCCAGCACCAAAGTTTCAAGTAATGATTGCAAATAGAGGTAACATAAATTGTTCCGGGAAGTGCCATAGTATTAAGTTCAATATGGGGGAGTATTTTTTTTGATATTCCCATGATTTCCATCCAAATGGGTGGTGCAGATGTTGTATTAGGGGTCCAATGGTTACAATCATTGGGAATAGTCACCCTTAATTTTTAAGATCTTTTCATGATATTTTCCTCAAAAGGAAAGGACGTTGAGCTTAGAGGTATCCAAGGGAAGCTCCCCAAATAATTATTTAAAAATTAATTGAGTCTTTTCACTTACCTTGGCACGAATCCCATGCCTCCTACATGCCATTGGATCTATCTAATTGATTTTTCTATTTTTCTACACCCTAGATCCATTATGCAAACCCTAGGAGGTGCGTCCTAGCCTAAAGATTTACTCTATTGCTTGGTGGTGGACACTTGGCTTAGATCCAAGAGAGGTAGGTTTGCCTCTCCAAGTATAAATGGATCTCTTTTCTCCTCCCCAAGACAGCATATCGAGCTATTGTTATGCTACTTGATTTTTCTCTCTCTCTCTAGTCATTTCATTCCATTTGATTGTCATTCTTGCTCTAGGGTTTTGGAGTATTCCTCTCCAAGACCACTTTCTTTGGTAATATAATTTGGAAGCTTTGGAGGACAACAAGAAGGGTAAAGCGTATGCTTATTGTTCTTATGCATGGGAGGTATCATTGTTTTAGTATCATTTCTTATTTCTTGCAACACTAGATCTTAGGTAAAGCATTATCTAAGTAAGCTTGGTAGAGCGTATGCCTGTTGGTCTGTATATCTTGACGTTTGAGTTAAATTGAAGTGTCATTTAATTTCATTACATCAACATATTGTCTTTTGTATGCTTGTGATTTGAAAGGATATTTCAGGTTTATCTCCAAAGTTTCATTGGGAACTCCTTCTAGAAGGGAAGGGTCACTTGAATCTTTTTCAAACTCCAACTATCTAGATCTATTGCCTTTCTCTTTATATTGCTGTACATTCATCTCATTTTCAGCTAGCATATCATTGTTTAGGTTGGTCAAAATCACGTAAAATTTATATTTTGTATTGTGGAAAGTTCTTGCGCCAAAAGGGCAAGGGTTTCCTTAACTTTTATTGGTTGTGTGTAGCCATCCTAGCAAGCAAAGATTGCTGTTTTTATAGGTATATCAGATCTGGTTGGAGGCTCTTGGCTGCCCCAAAGAGACACACACAACACTTCAAGACCCCTTGGGGGAATTTGGTAGCTATTTCTAACCCCCTCTTTTCATTTTCTAGCCTAGAAGTGCACTTTTTCCTTTCTCTTGCTTGATTGTTTGAGATTATAGTGTAAGAGGGGAAGTGGTACGGCCTCCCCTCTTCTTTGAGCTTGTGGGTAGGTAGGACATAGGCTAGATCTAACAACTTTTTCCATTTTTGAGTTTTCTTCTAGTTTGTCCGCAAGGTTTAGAAGGTGTGGGCACCTTCTAAACCTTGACGTGGGGTTTGCTTGATTGTTTGTTGAGTAGATTGTAGATTAGTTACTTTTCCTTTTGCTCATCTTTCATTTGTTTGCCCTAATAACTAAGATCTATGAATACTTAACTTAACTAAGTCAAGATAAATTAATAACCTACCTAGTTGGGAGAGGAACACCCCAAAGAGGTAAGGATAAGTTTTAATGCTTTACATTTGATGTGATCTAATAGTTTAATATTCTTCAGGCTTATGTTATAGATCTAATCTCATCATCTTAAGCCCATTGGGCAACACACTTAAAATCTTATATTGGGATCTTGCTTAGTTTTATTTCAAGCTCATAATCTCTCTCTTAAGCACATGTTTTAATCTTAATGCTTTATATCTCTTAAAGTGCTTAACAAGTAAATGCTTCATTGGTTCATTGTTTACATCTATTGGTAGCCACATATTGGGCTTTGAATGTGTTGATTGGTTAAGTTGTCAAACACTTAAACCTTCTTCATCTCTTTAAGGCAAGTTGTTCTTGCCATTTATCTATTGTTTCTAAGCAAACTTCTATTGATGTGCATGTGATAATCTATATTTCTTTCAGCCATCTATTATTTTGCTTTACATGTGTTGATTCACTCATTGATTTAAACTTAAGCAACACACTCATTGAGCAAATAACAGTTTCGGCCATCTCATTAAATTGCACTTAAAAGGTACTTTAAAACCTTCTAAACACTCTTTAAATCACCTAAAAGTCTACCTAATTGTTATATATACTTAATAGACTACTTTAGGGTACCTTAGACCACCATCTTCACCATCTAAAACGGGTTTGAGGAAAACAACGTAGGGTAGTGGTAGGGGACTGCCCCGTGGCGCACCAGGTGTGTGTCCTCTCTGGGAATTACTCTTACTATCAGGGTTGATTGGTTCTGCTAGGGTTGGCCTCGTTGCCATACTATCTTGAGCGTCCAACAGTTATTTGGCAACAGGAGGAGGAGGCTTTGGTGAAAGCTAATAAAATTTGTAAATCTTAAGAAAAGCTTAACTATTAAACCCTTGACCAAATCTAATAGAATACTTGGGGGGTTTAATAAATTGAGAGTGTAGGTCTTCTTTAACAATCTTCATAACAATTGTGTTTAACTCTTCTTAACCTTTGGAATTTGTTATTGAAGTAATGTGTTGATGATGATCCCGTATATGTGGTGATATGCTTTGATGCTTTGATCTTTTGTATCCTGCACACATAGAAGATAAACGTGGTTAGTTTACTTTGTATAATTTGTATCCTAGTATTCTTTGATTGTAAGTAATTGTATATGGTATTCTTCCATTGGTTTAATTCATTCTTTTGTAAACTTGTAAGTAACTTGTAATTTAATCTTTTGTAAAGAACCACCCTTTAACATAGTTGACCCCCTGCCCAATTTCTAGGCACTAGTCTTAGTTGACTTAGGGAAAAGGCTTGCTTCTCATGCTAACCCTTTCACCTTGCATGGTTGCATTAGCATCTTAGGATTAGAATCCCCTCTAACCTTAACAAATTAAAATTAACTCCTAGAACTTAACTCTAACACATTTAGTAACTAAGGTCTACCCCCTTTGGCTTTCCTAGGAGTAAGCCTAGACGAAAGAGGTTCTGGTCAAAGTGACAGCGTGGGCTGTGAACCTAGGCATTGTGCCTCCAGGGACACTTTAATGTCCCCCACCTCTTAGAGAGGTGATGAGGAGACTCAGTGGCCTGGGCACCCCCACTAAGTCATAGTCTCACATTGAGGGGGGAAGTCAACATGGCTAAAGTTATATTTTTAAGTTGACTTAAGAAAGGAAAGGGATAAAGAAGTAAAAGATAACTCAACAGAGGAATAGAAGATTAACCCTGGGAGTTAACTTAACTCAACAGAAAATTAGAAGAAAAAATATAAGTAAGAGGCTGGGGCGCACCTATTAGTCATTCTGGTTTTGGTAGTGTTTGCTATTGCTCTTGAGCATTCAGTTTGGGGGTTTTGCTGTACAAACCCTAGTGAGCAACTCAGTGGTGAAATATCCACTCACCTTGTTCCACAGCTTGGTCTCGGGGATGACAGACTCCTCCACATCATTCTATTCTCAACCCATCTCCATCTAGCGCTTCAGAAGTTAGCAGGCCGTATTGTTCTTGTGATTCTAACAAGGGCGCACCATCATCTAGAGGGAGGTTCGATCCAGCTTATCCAGAGGGCGTGGGGCCATTCCGACACTTGGGTTTTGTTTGCAGGGGAAAGACCATCAGTTTGAGGGATTTTCTAAAGGGTTATCATCATCATATATTTGTCTGCATATTGGGACGTTTTGGAGGCAAAGGGGGGTGTCCTATGATTCAGAAAAAGTCAGATCTAGAAGGCTACACTTAGGATCCGAGTCTGAAACTTCTCCCACGGGATTCTCATAGCCCGATCTATATTCTTGGAGAGTTTCACGTCATTTGGAGGTGTATTTTTCCAGGGACGAGTTGCTTAGGGTTTCAGCTATTCAGAAGGGCGCAACTCCCTTGGAAGATTCATCAGTTGGAGAGGTTGGCCTTGGACGTTGGGCTTGAAACTTCAGGGGAGGTTCCCACTGCCCTTATCTATTATCTGACCAAGTTTGGGCTCATTTGGAGCATTCTTCCATCAGGGCCAAATTATTGAGGGCTTCAGTCTTCACTTGGAGCGTGGCACTCTTCAGCTGGAGGGTTTGGCATTCAGATCTGCCTGGTACTGGTCTTCATTACTTATCTAGCCTTTTGAGGCTTCTTTTGTATTGGCGGGAGCATTTTGTAGCAGCTCGTATGTATTGTTTGTACGATCATCTGAGGTTTATGCCAGATCGACCATCTTTGTATTGATCCTGCATTACTCATAATAAAAAGGTCAGATCTTTGCTTGTGCTTCTATATCTTGAATGTATTGTGATCTTCATGTGTTGGATGAATCTTATATGCACTTAATAACTCAATAAACACCTGCACATCAACAAATCAGTGGTAGTTAGTGATTCCAAGCTAAAAATTTGGCTTGGGATCATTACAGTGGTATCAGAGCTTCGATCCTCCAAACCTGTGGAGGGATCGATGCATGCAGAGGTATAGTGGAATTGTTATGGGTTGAAGGAAGAAAAACAACAGTTAAACAGAGGCAGAAATGGAAGGGTCAGGGGATGACCATGAGCCTCAGGGCTTGGATTTCTTAGTAGCCGAATTTGGTAAGTTCTAGCAAAACATGAACCACATAGAAAGCACATTGTTCCAACACTTGGATGAGTATCACGAAACCAGCAGAAGGGGACAGGCCAAAATTTCTGAAACCTTGAAAAAGGTTGACGAGAATCTGCAAAAGATGAACGAGAACCAATCTCGGATAACTGACCTTTTGATGCAAGCAACCTATCGAGGAAAGGATCCTGATACGTATGGGAATAAGGAGGCTGGTGGTTCCGGTGGAACCCATGAGGAAGTCAGATATAACCCGGAGAAAGCACCGGGATCCGAAGGAAGTCTGGGAGGTGGCATGTCCCATGGGCAGATGGGTAGCAGGGTCAATCCTAGGCCATACATGCCAGTGTTCACAGATGAACAGCTAGGCCAACACTCGGGTAGCAAAGCTAACCCCAGACCGTACATGCCCACATTCACAGATGAGCAAGGGCAACATGAACAGGTCGAAGACTTTGGGAAACAATTGGCTAGGAGTACCAAGGAATACTACAGCTTGGATATGAGAGTTCAAAGACAGATGTCCCTAGACCAGTATTGCCAACTCAGGTTCAGAAATCAGCCTAGGACAAACCATAGGGGCAGTTTTGAGTTTGAACGAAGGGCAGGAAAGATAGAGATTCCATACTTTGATGGTACGTCCAAGATGACAACACAATCGTGGGTGCAGAAGCTGGATACTTACCTGCAGCTTAACCCCATGGGAGAGATGGAGGCCATCAAGTTTGCCACTATGTACTTGGATGGAAAGGCCCACGACTGGTGGTATCATGGGCTCACCACACTTGGCCACAACCAGATTGTATCCTATACAAAATTCACTTAGAGGCTCATTGATAGGTTTGATCAAGGAGATCCTGAGTTACATTTCTGGGAGCTCACCCAACTCAAGCAAACAGGTACGGCTGAGGCATACATTGACGAATTCTAGAGGTTGGCAGTGATGGTGCAAGATATGTCCCCGACCAGGCTCATGATGCTTTTCACAGAAAGGTTGATGGAACCCTTGAAGGGTTGGGTAAAGGCCTTCAAGCCTACCAACCTACAGGAGGCTATTTGGAAGATGAGGGATTTGGGTCCAGTTGCTAAACTTAAATTCATACCCAGACCTCCTCTTAACAATGGTGGAAGAGATCAAAGGCCTCCAATAAACCAGGGAGGACGTGACACTAAGGGTTATGACATGGGTCGTGGCAAAATAGATGATAACACTAGGAGAGAACTGAGAAGGAAGCAACTCTGCTTCACATGCAAGGAACCATGGAATCCCTCACACAAGTGCATGGGACGTGGATAGGTGCATTACATTGAGGTCACTTCAGATAACGAAGAAGAAGATGAGATTGGATAGATATAGAACATGGAGGCAGAAACCACTGAGGCAACAGAGGAGGAACAAATCACAGGACAGGATAGTATGGCCACCTTGGCATCTATCAGTGGAGTGCCCAAGTATAACACCTTCCGAATGAGGGGGGTCTTGTAGGGTCAGAGAGTCTCGGTCTTGATTGATTCAGATGCTTCCTACAACTTCATTGATGCAACATTGTTGAAGAGGAGGCATATACCCTGTTGACCGCTTATTCAGCTAGGGGTCAACTCATGTGCCATGAAGTACTCATCTATGTTGAAGACATT
>CBVK0103243622.1:0-10479 GCA_900067695.1 Picea abies
AAGTCCTCCTCAAGAGATGCGCCACCCTTCTTCTCCTCTCTCCAACTTGTAAATGCAGCTTGCCTCATAAGAGAATGAGCAAGTGAAGTGTGTGTAAGAAGTGAGGCTCTAGCCTCTTATTTATATCAATCTAGCACGTGTGAAGAGTCACCATCTGGCAGGGCCGACCTCTCACTCTGGGTGGGTAAACCCACCTTTTATTAATTCTGGCCCTTTCATTATAACTGTTGGGGCTGACTTCTTATTCTGCACATTGTAATTGTCCGATGGCCAATCCGCAAAAGGGGATTTGGTCCTTGTACAATTACCGACATGATTAATCCTCAACGGGGATTAATCCAATAACAATAATAATAATAATAATGATTAATCCTCAATGGGGATTTAATCCAATAACAAAATAATAATAAGAATGCTCTTCGCAGTTACATTATTTCAACAGTTACGCCCTCCCTTCTTCTAGAAAATTCCAAAATATTTTTTAAAAAATATTTTAAACCTTTCCACTCCCCTAGCACAAATCCCATAGCCTCCCACTTGACTTTTGTTTGATCCCAACACTCCCCACACCTTCTACACCCTAGATCTATTATCTAAACCCTAGATGGTGCGCCCTAGCCTAAGGATCTCCTCTTTTGCTTGGTGTTGGACACTTGGCATAGATCCAAGAGAGGTGAGTTTGCCTCTCCAAGTATAAAAGGAACCCTCCCCTCACTCTTTCACTTACCATAAATTGAGCTATTGTTATGCTACTTGATTTTCCACTCTCTCTCTCTCTTTCATTGTCCCATCATTTCCATTCTTTGGCTCTTAGGGTTTTGGAGCAAGTATTTCTCCAAGATCCACTTCTTGAGTAATAATAAAGGAGAAACTTTGGAGGATTTTGGGAAGAGCTATAAGTATTTTGGTTCTTACAACACATGAGGTAAATTTGTTTCAATTTGATATGATGGTTGCATGAATGGATCTTAGGTAAAGTATTTTATTTGAGTAGATCTTGCAAAGAGTAGTCTTGTAGATCTATATATGTGGTTAGCTAGATAGGGTGCAAGTATTGCACTTTATTAGTTTAACCCTCCATATTATCCATTGTATACATGCTATTGTGTTAGGTTTTGCAGGTTGAACTTCAAGGGTTTCATTAGGGTGGCTCTTGGAAGAGTCCCCCTTTGAGATTTTCATACATTCCAAGCAATCTTCTTCTATTGCTCTTTCTCCTTATATTTTTTTGCAATCCATATTTCAGCTAGCATCATATAGTTGTATGGTCATCATAATATAAATTTTTCCAAAAATTTTTCAAGAAAAATTTTTGCCCTAAAAAAACAAAAGTTTTTCTTCACTGGTATTGTTGTGTGTAACATTTCCAACAAGCATAGCTTGCTAGTTTTTGCAGGTTCAGATCTGGTTGAGAAGGGTTTTGGCTACCCAAAGGCATCCACACAACACTCAAAGACCCCCAAAGGGATTGGTAGCTATTTCTCAACCTTCCTTCTTCAATTTCTAAGTATTTTTGTCATTTCTTCTCTCTTTTACTTACTTGTAGTGGTTCATAGTGGTGGGAGGAGTAGTACGGCCTCCTTCCACGTGTGAGCTCTTGGGTAGCTTAGATCTAGTTTAGATCTTGCCTTGTTTTGATTTTTTTGAGCCCTTTTGAGCTAGGACATGGGGGTTTGTGAGATAAAGGGTATCTCCCAAAGCTTAGGACGTGGGGTTAGGGTTTGCTTGTTTGCTTCTTGGTTTGCTTCCCTCTCTTTTGCTTCATTTTCTTGTTTGTTTGCCTTTCTCTCTTCTCTAAATCTTTTCTAAGTTAAGCAACTTAATTAATTTCCTGCCTATTTGGGAGAGGAATACCCCAAAAGGTTGGGTTAGGGTTTAATTTGTGGTTGAAGATCTAATTGGTTAATGCTCTAAATATTCTAGATCTAGATCTAACACTTAATAATTATCTAGCTTAAGCCTATTGGGCCTCATAATCAACTTAACTAGATCTCATGCATGCTTAGTTCACTACAAGTGTTTATGTTTATGTTCCATGCTTATATCTATAATCCTTAATGTTTAGTTGCTTCAATAAGTGGGATGGTGTTCTTCTTTATTGCATAGATCTCTTAAATGTCATTTGCCATATGCTCTAACTAATTTCATTGATAAGTTGATAAGTTGATAAGTAGGCAAACACTTATATTTCTTATTCTTTCTCACACTTAATGCTCATATCTTATTGCTCTTAATCATTAGATAAGTGTGTTCCTCTTTTCATCTTGTTGGCAAGTTGTTCTTGCCCTTGCACTTTAATTGTGCATCTATTTAATTGTGCAAGTTGTTCTTTACTTTGCAAGTTATTTAATTGTGCATCTAAGTGACTTGCTCTCACATAGCATATATGTGTTAATGATCTTAATCTCACAAACATAATCAACACATCTTTAAGGTTGAAGTGAGTTTCGCCCAAGTCACTAAATCACATTTTAAAAGTGTCATAAAATCTTTAAAACACTCCTAAAAGTCTACCTAATTCATATAATAACATAATAGACTATTTAGGGTACCTGAGACCACCATCTTCACCATCTAAAACGGGGATTGAGGGGCAACGGAAGGTGTAGGCCGGGGACGGTCTCACGGCGCATAGGATGCGTCCTTTTCGTAAGAACTCAATCTTTCGGGCTAACCTGCGAAGCTAGGGTGGCAACACTTATTGAGCATCCAGTAGTCATTTGGCAATAGGGGGAGGAGGCTTTGGTGAAAGCTTAATAAAACTTAATAATCTTAAGAAAGCTTAATAACTCAACCTTGGACTTAAGTCTCTAAAAATTTCGTGGGTTTAACAATTAAGAGTTGTTGTCTTTCATCTCTAATACTTGTGCTTAAAAGTCATTGTTAGAATATGAAGGATTGTGCTCGTTTTACCATTGACAATACCCTTGTCACCCAACCATAGGCCGAAGCCACCCTCCGAGCACCTTGACCTTGACAGAGAAGAATACTGGTAGCAATCAATAGCCAAGCAAGGCTAATGCACCAAGCAAGAATAGAAACCAAAGTTGATCAGATAGTCCCACCCAAAAACTGGCGCAACACCTTCCCTGGAAACTTGCGCACAAAACTGCCAACTGCAGTGTGCACAACTGGCTCTCTACAATTCTGAGAATGTGTCAAATGAGAAACTGGCGCCCTGTATTTATAGTGGTACTAGCAGACTTACTGGGGCCGACTTCTCCTTCTGGGTACTAATTAATTCATATTAATTATATTTCTGCAGCCGACATCTCGTCTAGGGTTTCCTTTACTTCTTTGCTTCCTTCCGGAATATTCTAATCTCGTCATAGGTCACAATAGAGGTTCATACCTCCTGAAGCTACCATAATATTAACAGTCATAACTTTTATTTGTTGTTGAATTGATGATGTATTGATGATAATCTCATGAATGTGATGTTTTGATGTAGTGTCCCCAAGGCCGAGCCCTGTCGTAAATCATGATTCTGAAAGGATTGTAATTATGTTTTATAGGCTGGTGTGCCAAGTTTTTATAAGCTGGTGACTTATGTGTTTGTTAGGCCAGGAGCTTGATGTTGTATATGTAATCATGCAGAACAATTAATAAAAATCTGTAAACACCGCCAGGTGCAAACCGACCACGATGAATGAGTGAAGGGGGACTAAGCATCCATAGAGAGGACAAGGAATTAGAGGTTGGAAGGGGGGAAAAGGGGCTAAGTGTTTAACCTAGGGGGCTTAAGCCTGGGGATAATATTTTATTATTATTCCAAAAGAACATGTGCCATTTATATTTTTATCCTAAGTTCCTAACCAAGGGAAGGTGATGCGTGCTGGTGGAACGCGTGCAGTCTCCAGGGCGACAAGTGTCGACCCTAGTGCATGGGAATAAAACGGCCAGGGTGGACCGTGAGGGGGTTCCTTCTCCCATTCGATCGAACTACCTGAGCATGTACGGGCTCTGAGCAGTACGACTGACCCGAGTTCTGCAGAGAACCTTCGAGCATCCTTGTGATCCGAAAAGTATGTGTCTGGCTCTGAGAAAACCCATGTATACCTCCGTACTGAACCAAAAGCCTGTGATCGATTCTAAAAGAGCCAGTTTCACCTCTGTTTTGAACCGGAAAAGCCCGTGTTGTGTATGAAGAATCTGTGTGCATCCACTGTCCGAGATCGAGCCTGTGCGTAAGATCTCTGTTCCGAAGCCGTGACTGTGAAACTATCCTGTGATTGTTGAACCAATTTGGGAAAGCCTGTGTCTATTTTTCCCGTGGGTTGTTGTGGCCACGCAGTACTGGACTGCATGTGGCTTGTTGGCCTATGAGCGATTCTCTCCAGGTGAGAGAATACGCAAAGGAAGGAGAGAACTCCTGTTGTTGTAACCCAAGGCAAGGGAAGTTAGCAACCGAAGGACTGTCCAGGTGACAGAGAAAGTGTATACTCCTGGGGTGGAACAGGCATGTGGGGAATGAGGGTCTGTGGACAGTGAGCATGAGAGGTTCCTCGGAGAGAATCTCTTCCTTGTGACTATGTGTTGTTTTCCCTGTAACCTCAGCCTAGCCTAGGATTCCTTGTCTCGGGGTGGAGCTTAGTCCCAGCTCGGGGTTGACCCACAGATGAGCTTGATGAGCAGTGCGGTCTAAGGCTGGGAGGTTCGTGGAAGGCCTGCACTTGGTTGGTGGAATCTACCACTGTTAAAAGATAAGTATCTGATTATGCTTTAATCATGTTTTGCATGGTTGTGTTGCTTATGTTATCATGAATTCCGCAGTGTGTATTAATTATTATTAAATGCTATTGATTGTTAATTATAGCAGTAAATAATATGTTTACTCTGAGCTTAAATGTATTTATTTGCTTAAATGCATATGGATTATATAATGCCTGTATGAGCTATGTAAAAGGTGTGTACAGATTGGTAACAGAGAGCGATAAAAGCCTTGGTAACCCGAAAAGTGGTGTTACAGTTTGGTATCAGAGCCAAGGTTTCGACACTGAGCCTAGATGGGCTAGTGGGTCGGTCTTTGGACCGAGAGTGCGAAGGAAATTGGGTCTGGAAGGCCAATTTCGGACCTTGGTTTGCTCCGAAGTGTCAAGGAGTTACTTGACGAGTTTTTAAGCTCAGGAGGTTTAGCGGCGTGTGAAACCGCAGTTGGTGTGGTCTATGGCCACGGGGAGATATGTCTCCACACAAATAGTGTTAGAACCTTAGGATCTGCTCGGGAGGGAAGGTGAACCCTCATGACCGTCAGATCTGGAGAGTGTGCGCAAGGTTTAAATCCCTTTTGAATGGCACAGGAGTGTGGGGATCGCGATACGTGAACTCCCGAAAATCCGAGAAGATCTACGTTGTAGATCTGGGAGGAAGGCTCGACCGTTAGATCTAGGGATCTCGCGAACTCGGAGGTTCGCAAGGTGAGAACCCAGGATTTGGGTGCTCCAAGTCGCGAGTGGCGAAGTCGCGAGAGAATCGCAGCCATCCATCTGAGGAGGACAGGTGGCAGCAATCGCGAAGTCGGCGAAGTGCCGAAGAGATCCAAGATTCGGGTCTCGCGAACTCGGAAGTTCACAGGGTGACGGCCCAAGAGTTGGGTGCTCCAAGTCGCGAAGTCGCGAAGTCACAAGGAGCGGAGACAACCGTTGGATCCGGGTCAAGGGAGGACCGTTGGATCAGGAACCCCATCGCCTATCGCGCGTTTGGAGGTTCGGAGGTTGAGAGGGGTCACTTTCGACTGCAGAAGTCGCGAAGTGTCGAGAGTCGAGGCTCGTGTGGACACGTGGCAGAGCCATAAGGTGGGGCCCGCATGATAGATAGGCAAACACGCGTCGCCTAGAGAAGGGAGTCAACACTCCGTTGACTTCTCGCGTCTTGAGAATTCGCAAGATAAGAGCACGGGAGCTCGACATTGAAACTCGCGAAGTCGCGAGTAGCGAGAACGCGAGGAGAAAAGTCAACATCGCTTCTCGGGTTTTGTGAAAGGAAGGTGCCAGAGTTGGACACCGCAACTCGTGAAGGTGCGAGTAGCGAGAAGTGCTAGCACTTAGTCCTAGCCTACGGTCATGTATAGCAAGCGCTAGCGAGGAGGGAGCCATACCCGTATCGCATCTCGGGTATCGGTATTTGGAGGAAATGAGTCGATGGTTTTCGACTCACGAACTCGCGAGATCGCGAGTTGAGAAAGGGTGACTTTGGTTGCGAAGATTTAACTGTTGGATCTTCGTGGACCGAGATTCCGAAGTTCCAAAGTCCTGAAATTGCAGAGCCGAACGAGAGCTCAAAAAACTTATTTGAATCGAAACGTCTTTTGTTCTTGTTCGTATTGGCTTATAAATGTTGTGGATTGTTCGTGAAGTTTTAATGGCCTGACAAACTTCAAATTGAATTGCACAGTGCATGTGCGGAGTTCAACGAGAGTCAGAACTCAAGTTAACCAACGCCGAGTATGGAGTGGGAAAAGGTGCAGATTGCCCCTGAAACAGAGGACGAATGAGAAGGAAAGGATGTCAATGTGGAAGTGGAAGGATCGAACTCCAATGGGCACGGAAAAGAGATGGATAAGGAAGAACATATGATGAAACTCATCGAAAGATTGCAGAAAGATGCCCAGGCTCACCTAGCTGATAGCCGAAAGCTCATGAAAATCAGGGATCGACAGGGTGAATTCAACTTAAAAATGTTGAAGAGCCTAGAAAGAATAGAAAAGAAATTGGAAAAAGAGAGTGACACAAGCAGATCAAGAAGTGTCAGAACCTCTGAGAGGAGAAGAAGATCGAGGAGTGGTAGCAGACATTACCGTCTCTCCCCGAAGCATTCTGGCAAGGAGACACACAGTAGTTCAAGCCCGTCCCCTACCAGAAAACACCGAAAATCTAGAAGGAATGAATTGAAAGGGGAAATCAACAAGATTAAACCGCCTATATTCGATGGAGAACATAAGAAGGAGGAAGATGCCGAGACATGGTTGCTTGGCATGAGGAAATATTTCCAACTGCAGAATTATTCTGCCCATGCAGAAGGAAGAATTGCAATGTATCAACTGAAAGGAAAAGCATCCATGTGGTGGGATCAGTTTGTGCAGGTGCAACATATCAGAGAGAAAGAGGTCACTTGGAAGGAGTTTAAGAGGTATTTCGAGAAGAAATACCTGACTAAAAGGTACTATGACAGAAAGATAAAGGAGTTCTTTGAACTCAAGCTAGGCAGCATGACTATTGATGAGTATGAACGAAGTTTTCTGGAACTACTGAAGTATGGTCCATTCATCAAAGACGAGGCTATCAAGATTCAAAGATATCTGAGTGGACTGCCACCTTCCATGGGTGACAAGATTCAGTATGACGATCCTAAGACTATGGAAGAAACAACAAGAAGGGCGAAATGCTTGTATGAACAACAAGGAGAAAGGCCTATCCTTCGGAAGGCTTGGAATGATCAGAGGAAGTTTAAGAAGGAACAAAGGCAGAAGGGAAACAAGCCCTCCTTTTTCAGAAACAGTCTTCAGGGACAGCCATCGTTTAGAGAAACGAGAATGACTGAAGAGGGAGCACAAAGACAGAGACAGACGCCCATTTAGTGTTGGGGTTGTGAAGGAAACCACAAGTACAGAGATTGTCCCCATAAAAATGGTAAAGCAAGAACTGTTCATATTGTTCAGCAAGCTGAAACAGTGGAGGATATGGACAGCAGGATGTCGAGGATCTACGCAGCCTTGGACAACAAGCAAGCAGAATTTCAATCGCACATGATTGAAGTGGAAGGTATGATTAACAACCGACCACTAATTATTTTAATTGATTCAGGGGCTAGCCATAGTTATGTAGATCCTAGAGTGGTGGACAGTTTGCATCTAACGAGAAGAAAACATGAAAAGCCTTGGCTAGTGAAGTTGGCCACAGGAACCAAAAGGAAGGTCACTAAATTGGTTAAGTCATGTTCAATAGACATGAAAGGAATGAGCACTAAGGCTGAATTGAACATTCTGCCTTTAGGCTCATACGATTGCTTAATTGGGATGGACTGGTTGGACCAGCACCATGCCCTTCTGGACTGCCGTAACAAGAGGTTTACATGCCTGAACGAAGAGGGAAATCAGGTAACAGTCCAAGGAATTCCTAGAGTCGTGGCTATTAGGGAAATCTCAGCCATGCAGCTGAAGAAGTGTTACCAGAAAGGCTGTCAATTATTTGCAGCTCAGGTGGAAGAAGCATCCCGAGATGTAGTCTCAAATCTGGAAGACCACGAGGTACTCAAAGAGTTTAAGGACGTATTTCAGGAGGTACCTGGACTACCTTCGAAGAGGGACAACGATTTTTCTATAAATTTGATGCCGGGAGCAGCTCCAGTTTCGAAGGCTCCTTATAGAATGAGTACGCCAGAGCTGAAAGAGTTGCAATTGCAGCTCGAAGAGCTACTAAAGAAGGGATACATTCGCCCCAGCATGTCACTGTGGGGTGCCCCGGTCCTATTCGTGAAGAAGAAAGATGGGTCGTTGAGGCTGTGCATTGATTTCTGGCAGTTGAATAAGATAACTGTCAAGAACAAGTATCCTCTGCCAAGGATCCATGATCTTTTTGATCAATTGAAGGATGCGAAAATATTTTCCAAAATAGATCTTCGATCAGGATATCACCAAATGAGAATAAATGATGATGACATTAGCAAGACCGCCTTTAGAACAAGGTACGGTCATTATGAATTCACAGTGGTGTCGTTTGGACTGACAAATGCACCTGTTGTTTTCACGTGCTTAATGAATGGAGTGTTCAGAGATTATTTGGACAAGTTTGTCATAGTCTTCCTGGACGATATCTTGGTGTATTCCAAGCATAGGAAGAACATGAGCAACACCTGAGAATGGTGCTGCAGGTGTTGGGAGAACACCAGTTGTACGCAAAACTGAGCAAGTGCTCATTTTATCAAAGGCAGATTCATTACTTGGGGCACATTATATCAAAGGAAGGGATCGCTGTGGATCCTGAAAAGGTTGAGGCCATTCGAGAATGGTCAGCGCTAAGGAATGTGGCGGAAGTTAGATCTTTTATGGGTCTGGCAGGCTACTACAGAAGGTTTATAACCGGATTCTCAAAGATAGCTCATCCTATCACTTCCTTGCAAAGGAAGGAGAAGAAGTTCCAGTGGACTGAAGAATGTGAGAGCAGCTTCCAGCGATTGAAGCAGCTACTAACCAGCGCTCCAATCCTGAAGATTGCAGATCCAAATAAGGATTACGTAGTGTGCACAGATGCATGTAAGGAGGGACTGGGAGAAGTTCTCAGCCAAGAGGGATTTGTAGTTTGTTATGAGTCCCGAAAGTTGAAGGAACATGAGAGGAATTATGCCACTCACGATTTAGAGCTAGCAGCAATCGTCCACGCCTTGAGGAAATGGAGACATTACCTCATGGGCAAAATATTCGAGTTGAGAATAGACCATAACGGTCTGAAGTATTTATTTGATCAGCCGACTTTAAATGCATGGCAAATCAGATGGCTGGAGTTTCTGTGCGAATATGACTTTGATATCAAGCATATCAAAGGGAAAGAAAATAAGGTGGCTGATGCACTCAGTAGAAAAGTGCACGAATTACATGCTACAGCCATTAGCATGTACAGGACTAAGATTAAAGACAGAATTTTCGAAGCTGCAAATGCTGATTTGCAGTACAGAGGTTTAGTAGCAAAGCTACAGCAGCGTGAGAGACCACAGACCAAGGAAAGTTACACCTTGGGAACTGATGGCTTACTTCTCTATAAAAACAGGGTGTATGTACCCAATGTCCGAGAATTGAAGCTGGCAATTCTAAAAGAAATGCATAACGTGGCTTATGCTGGACATCCTGGATATCAGAAGACTGTGGCAGCAGTCAAAAGCCATTATTTTTGGCCGGGTTTGAAGAAAGAAATCACTGAATACATTGTCAGATGTATGGAGTGCCAAAAAGTTAAGGCTGAGCATAGGCACCCAGCAGGGTTGCTGCAGCCTTTACTCATTCCTGAGTGGAAATGGGAAGTGGTGACAATGGATTTTATCACTGGACTACCTAGAACAAGCAAGCAGCATGATTCAATCATGGTGGTGGTGGACAAGTTTACTAAAGCCGCCCATTTCATTCCACTGAAAACCACTCACAGAGCAGCAGATGTTGCTGATATCTTTTTAAAAGAAGTTGCACGCTTGCACGGAATTCCTAAGACAATTGTGTCTGATAGGGACCCGAAATTCACCTCGAATTTATGGAAAAGACTGTTCAAAGGATTCGGAACGAATCTGAACTTTAGTACAGCGTATCATCCTGAGTCTGATGGTCAGACAGAGAGGGTGAACAGGGTAATAGAAGACATACTGAGAATGTATGTGATGGATAAACCATCAAGGTGGGAAGACTACCTGCATTTGGTAGAATTCGCCTACAATAATGGGTATCATGCATCGTTGAAGATGAGCCCATTCGAAGCACTTTATGGAAGAAAGTGCAAC
>CBVK0103243664.1:0-17482 GCA_900067695.1 Picea abies
TATGCTCATCAACCATATCCAAGGTTTCTTTCATAAGACCATCAGTGTGATTAAAAATGACCATCTCTTTGTCTTTGTGTGTAGGAAGAACATAGGCTAGGGCGGCTTCAATTGGATATTCATCATTGAGACTAATTGCTTCTTTAACTTCATGTGCAAGAGGAAAGCAAGGCTGAAAGAATTCATCTTTGTCAAGAGGGACAATGGACATTGATGTCTCATCTGGGTCTTCATCATCGAGATCTTCTTCTGCAATAGGTGGATGATACTCTTCATCAGTTTTCCACTCCTCATCTATTGTCTCGTCATTTACGAGAAAAACTTCTCTACAAAGAGCGTGTTTGAGCTCTTGGAAAGTATCTTGCAAATTCTGAGTAGCTAGCTAATAATGCCTAAGAAATTCTTCAATGAGCTTCGTATAAGATGGTATACTTTTTGGATTACATTAGTGTGCAAGCCAACTCCTTTAACTTGATTCCAGTGAAGACACAAAAAATTTCATCAACATGTATTCATGTAGCATGTTTAATCTTGAAGCGTATTCATATAATTCACGACATGGGTGACTGCTAGAGCTGGATCACCAATAAATTTAGGGCAACTTGCCCTCCACTCCGTAGAGCAATGATTTGGATATCCAATGATATTTTGAACATCAATAGAAGGGTACACCTTATGGAATGCCCATGGTAAGGCTCGCGAGGCCATTGTTCCATTACTTAGGGTAATACCTCAATGGAGTCGCCAAATGAACTTTATGAAAATCTCATCAAGGGCGGAAGGGGAACGTCCTTCAAGTGGAGTCGCCAGGCAAGCTAGGGGTAAAGGCTTTAGGATGGAAGCTTTCCAAAGCGTCATTAGGGCACGAAGGAGGATTCAAAATCCTCCCCAACAATGACATCGAAATATTATTGTGAAAACTGTAGGTTGGAAAAAGCCCGACCCAATCCACAAGTGGTGATAATGGTGGGAGAGTTTACCCATTGTCACCTCAGATAAACCATCTACTCGCTTTAGTGAATGAAAAATCCAACAGAAGGGGGGAATCCCCAGTTACCCTAGGGGGGAATGAGATGGAAAATGATACTATGGAAGTGATTCCCCTATAGGTCAAGTTACGAAGTGGAATATGGCTTGGAAAGGAGCCTTGGAAGTGATCAATGGTTTCCAAGAGCTTGAGTACCCGTAGAAGATGATTATACCTGCCCAATACATAAGAAAATACGAGATACAAATCAAACAATCCAATGGAAAATAAAGTGAATCTTGTTGTACTAATTAGCAGTAGTATATAAAGATATAAATCAACAATGAAATAAATGGAATAGCTACTAAACAAGGACCACTAAAAGTCCAAGTAAATATGCAAGAGACTAACTAACAATTACTAGTGAAACTCAAGTATGATAGCGCAAGACTTTAGCAACATTTAAAGTTTGTTTCATGTAAGTATTGTAGAGATATTTATGTATCCTTGTGTCTGTAGAAAACAAGTGTTACTACAGAAAATTCCAACCACCAAAACTTGCAAGTAAACCACCCAAAAGAAACATAATAACTAGTAGATTAACTTGGCAGCTTTCTAGCAAAATTTGACGGTTAGAACATGAGAAAATTTAGAAAATATGAAGTGATTTGTTGCACCCCTAATGGTTGTAGCTTAAATTTATTACAGCAGCAATAAATCCTTGGAGAAACAATACACCCTAGTGGCCTTGACAAGCTTTTAGCATGTAGAAAAGATTCCAGCTTAAACAATTTCAATATCTCGTAATTCTATGTATCTCAATGCAATGATTTTATTTCTCCAATGCAAGATATTAGTGCCTTTAAATATTGGGTTATGGAGTCTTTAAAAATGAAAGAGATATTTGTGCTACTTCTTTGGGGGTGTAATCCCTTTTACTCCCCAAGGCAAGCAAAACAAGCTAAGAAAAAACATAAGAGGGTGTAAACCCTTTTACTCCTCCTAGTATTCCTTTGTGCAACAAATTAGTGTAAACCCTTTTACTCCTCCTAGTATTCCTTTGTGCAACAAATTATTCCAAGATAATTATGATGGGCTTAGTGGGGTTGTATGTCATTATACTCCCAAAAAGATTATCAAATTAACCTTGTAACCAAGAAAAGAAGCAATAACAAGACAGATTTCTTACCTAGTCCAAGCATTAACAAGATAAACTCATTTTAACCAACAAAATCCACCATAAAAGAAATAAATAGTCTCAAACAAAGATAGCACCTTACTTATCCATCCAATAGCCAAGACAAACCATCACATGAGCAAGTAGCAAAGAGATAGAGAAAATTGTCCGAAAGGGGTGCAAATTTCAGCCAAGGATCCTCTCCAAGATGGGAGAGTTATGATAAAATGACAAGAGTTTGATCTCTATTTATACAAATCCTACTAAAAGTGTTTGTTCAGTTAATTTTAGGGTAAACTACAAAGTAAGGGGTCAACAACCCTTAATTTTCCCTTTTACATTATAAAATTCAAATTTAACTTTAAAAATGCACATAAGAAACCCTAAAGTGATGTCACTCCTCTTCTAGGGTGACATTTTGGCACCTTATTTCAAGTCGTTGTTGTAGAATATGGAAGTCGTTGGATCTTCTAGGGCCTCCCTCTCATGTGCTAGGGTTTCCTCCTTCAAGCCATGCCTTCTTCCATCAAAACGTGCCAACTTTCACCTCAGATAAACCCTCCCCTCGCTTTAGTGAAGGAAGAATCCAAGACAAGGGGGGAATCCTAGGTGACCCTAGGGGGAAATGAGAATATGGAAGTGACGCCCCTATGGGTCAAGTTGCTAAGTGAGAAGTGGCTTGATAACGAGTCTCAGGGATGGTCTATGGTTTCCAAGTTCTTGAGTACCTATGAAAGATGATTGTACCTGCCTTTGACACAAGAAAAGACGAATATACAAGATTAAGGTTAAGTGGACAAGCAATTGAAGTTTGATGTCCCTATTTGCATCAACCAATAGAGATATATATCAACAAGTAAATTATTGTTAAATCTTCTAACAAGATGCTAAAATTTGGGTAAATGATGCAAGAGATAAGCTAGCAATCACTAGTATAACTCAAGTATGAAAGCATAGGAATTTAGCAACAAAATATGGTTGTTATAAAAAAATATTGAAAAGATATTTTATCATCCTTATGTCTATACCAAACTATTGCTACATCATAAAATTTCAACCCAGAAAACAAACAAGTAAACCACCCAAAAAGTGTGTTGAGGCTAGTAGATTATATGGGCAATTTATTAGCAACTTTTGATAGTTGAAATGTGAGTTATAATCAAGAAGAGAGTAATTTAATGCATCCCTAATGGCTGTGTGTTTTTATTGAGTTATAGCTCTAAGAATACTAAGAAAACCAAGACACCATAGAGGCCTTATCAACCTCAAAGCATGAAGAAAATATTCTAACTTAAACAATATCACTATCTCTCTAAATCACGTCTACCAATGCAAACAATTTATTTCTCCATTGAAAACATCAGATTAGTTCCTTTAAAAATTTGGGTGAATGGATTCTTGAAAGTATGAGTTAGATCCACAACGTCTCTAGGGGTGTAAACCCTCTTACTCCTTAGGGCATGCAAATCAACCTAAGATAAATCTAGGAGGGTGTACACCCTTGTACTCCTCCTAGAAACCTTGCAAAAATTGGCTTATCAAATCAAATAACATGAACCTTTGTGGAAGGTGTATCCTATTATACTGCTCGAAGGGCTTACGCCAATAATATCAATGAAACTAGTAGAAAACACCAGCACATGCATACATTTCCTTACCAATTCCACTATAGCAAAGTCCAAAGCCTATTTTACCAAGTAATCTCCATCCACAAGCAATAGAAGAAGTATCCAAGAGGTGTGCACCACCTTAGCTCAACAATTCACCAAGAGAGATCACCAAAAATCATTTTTACAAGAGAGAGATATCCAAATTGCCCAAGTAGGGCGCAAATTTCAGCCACAATAGTCTTCTCACAATGGGAGAGCTATGTCAAAAACGAAACAAAATGATTCTTATTTATAAAAATCCTCCTAAATGTGTTTGTCCACTTAAATTTAGGGTAAACAAAAAAGTAAGGGGTCAACAACCCTTTCTTTTCCCCTTTACAAAAGTAATTTGAATTTAATTCAAAAATTGCACAAAAGAAAACCCTAATTTGACGTCATCCCTCTAAAGGGTGACGTTTTGACACCTTTTACAAGTTGTTGGAATTGAGGATGGAAGTCATTGGGACTTCTAGGGCCTCTTTCTCATGCACTAGGGTTTCCTCCTTCAATCCATGCCCTGTTCCATCAAAACTTTCCAAGTGTCCATCATCAATAACTCTACCACCAAAACCATATCCCTAGGGTGATGTCAAGTTCCTCAAGTGTGATGTTTTGGCTTTAAGAGAAAAATGTTGGGATGCAAATGGACTAGGATAGATCCTACAAGGTGTCTATGTAGCCTCCAAAGGCTACCATCATCATCCAGTTTTTGGGCCATGGTATCCAACCTGTGGGCTTAAGCCCCAAAGAAGCCCAAGCTAGGATTATTCTTCCAAATCTATCTACCTAGCAAGGTCCTTCAATGAAAATGAATATGCCCTCCAAGGATCTCAATTCAAATGCATCATGATAATTAAATCAAGTCAACAAAATATTCACCTCAGCATACACATAAAAAACAACCTCATCAAACTAAAAAAGTGCTCAAAGACCCTATGCAATTTTCCAAGTTTAGGTATGGGAGGGTTGACAAGGTGACCTTTTGGGTGAATCGTCCCCTACGTCAAGGAGTGTTCCAGGTGAACCCCTCTCTAAGACATGTGGAGAATATGATATGGATGGGGGCAAGAATTTTGGGCATGGGGTTCATGACATACAAGGGATTTTGGTGTCTCATTTATGGGTGCCATTGTAGAGAGTGTGTTGCACCTTTGTTTTCAATGCATTCTTTTTCCAAACCCATTTATTTCCATTAGTTAATTAAGGTTCAAAAAATGGGTACTCCCTAGGGTTAATCGATTATCTTGGGGGGCAGTACCAAAGTGTCACTTGAAGGGAGAATTACACAGAGTGACATGGGGGTATAATATAGCTTGTAACACACCTTTGTGTAGATCCCTCATTAAGTGGGACATTTACATCATGTGTTTTCTTTTGTAGGTCTTTGAATTTTAGGAGAAGCATTCCATTGCTATCAAGACCTCTTTGGGAGAGCATCTGGAAGGTTCATAATCAGGCTTTTATCTTTTTCCAGCTACCTTCCCTCTGGTAATTCAACCCCTTCTTCCCATGAAATGAGGGACAATCCCTTCTTGGGTCGGTACACCCGAAAATCCCAAAAGGTAAGGAGATGAGGGGGTGAAGTGTGGAAAGTGACAAGTATGGTCGGGAATGGCATGATGACTCATCAAAAGGACCTCCCAGTAGCAAACATATCCCTAAGGGTGACCACTTACTAGGGCGTAATTTCAACCACCAAGGTTAAACAAGGCAAAGAGCATAATTTCCAAGCAAACATCACATAATGAAAAGCAGTTTAAAATGCAACAAACTCAAATTCCTCAAGTATTGAAATGACACTCACCATAATATATGGCTTGTACCTCATGGAGCAAGACCCAATATCTTTCGAAAAAAATCTGATGTGTTGGATACCCTCATGATGAATCTGAGATCTATGGTGGTGAAGCGGGCCTCTATCTGTGCAAGTGGACATTGCTGGTCAAACTGCCTCTCGGTACTCCATGTCTACAACCTGAGGGCCTCGAGACATCATCTCCTTAGTTATCCCTAGGAATTAGGGATAACAGGAACCAATATAGATTGGCTGCAATGTGGCCCTAGCCTATCCCTCTATTCATCCATATATATTTCCCTTTTTTGGGCTCTATGTATACTAAACCCCATTCGACCATTAGATCCTCCATGTGTTCCCTGGATGGATCTCGGACAATGCTTCCCCCTCTCTTTTTCTTAGCTAATAAAATCAAGTTGAAATCTCTTGCTACTATATTTTTCTTTTCATACTCAGAGTCCTTCATTACTTGAAGCAATTTCCAACATTTTTCTTTCCTTCTACACTAAACGAGAACGTAAATGTTGAAAACTTGGATTCTTTTTCTAGAGGTGCAGTGGTTGAGGCTTACCAACACCCAGTGTTGAGTACGTAATGAGTTCATTAGCTTAAATATCGTGTTGTCTCGGAAAACATATATGCCTCCATAAGCTCCCCTTGAGTTGATTTTTATTCCTTTGCTTGATTTCTATTGTTTTTGTCATATTGCTAGCATTTTTTATGCTTCTAATTTCATCTCTTGGATGAGAACTACAATGGGCCTTTCAGAGCTTCTTCTTTATACATGCCTCCCATTCCCTCACTATTCCATGAGACTACTTTCATTATTTCAAATTTAAATATTTTGAGCTATTGCTTATAATCTTAGACGACGTTTGCATTCCTAGACTTTTGATAAATATTATTTTATCTCTTGCTCCAAAGGAACTTTCAATGGAGTTTTGGAACCCTAAATATTTTTCCTTCGATGCTATCGCTTCTTGTTTTTCTTTAAGGGTTCTTATTCTTGGTCTTTTGGGGAGTCTTTCTTTCTTTGGATCCTTGTCATCCTCTCCTTGCCACTCAAGAGCTTTTTTTCGGGTGAAAACTCCATTGGGTTGAGTAGGATGCTTCTCTACTACTAGATCTTGGCTTTCTTGTTGATCTTCCTCTAGCTCTATAACATCCATCACTTTACGGGATTCCAAAAGAGGCTCAGATAGGGGTTGAACAAACTAAAATAGGATAAGAAGGGGAGTAACCGTTGGTTGGGAGGAAGGGGGGTCGACTAAGGGCTGAGAAGAGATCTGGATAGAAGCTATTGGATTTTGGTCAATCTAGGAAATAATTGGGAATTTATTATCAGAAGGAGAAAGCTTGTCTTTAGATCTAGAGGAGGAGGAGGATTCATAAGATGGAGGGGTAACTAACTTACCACTTGAACATTTCTTGATTTTCTACCATTGTTCCTTGTTTTTTGGAGGATCCTGTGTCGAAGCTATAAGCTTGTAGTTCTTGGTGAAGTATCCATACTCATGGAAGGTTTTACACTTAAATGATAATTGTTCGTACTCTAGATTTTTTATATGAGTCCAATTGTTCATGGATAGACTAATTTCCTTTGACAAGCCCTTTTCTATATCAAGCTCCACACAGATTCTTGCACATGCAAACATCTCAGCTTTAGGCATAGAAGTATTAATGAATTTTCCTAATAAGTTTCCAATTTATGCTAGGGCATCATCACTCCAATAGTGACGAGGGATATGGGGTAACCGAACCCATACAACAACCGCATTGGGCGCATCAATTTCAAGATTAAAATCATGCATCCATTTATTGAGGTATATTCCTTTAGGTCCCATGAAGTATGGACCATTTTGGAAGATGAGATCTCTATATTCCTTCTTTTCAAAAAAAAATGTGTAGAACCCTTAGCTACATAAATAACAGGTGATGGTTCCTTGGATCATTGCCATCCTTGGATTATCGTTTCCTTTAGGTCCCATGAAGTATGGATCGTTTTGGAAGATGCGATCTCTATCTTCCTTCTTTTCAAACAAAAATGTGTAGAACCCTTAGATACAAAAATAATAGGTGAGGGTTCCTTGGATTATTGGTTCCTTTAGGTCCCATGAAGTATGGACCATTTTGGAAGATGAGATCTCTATCATCCTTCTTTTCAAACAAAAATGTATAGAACCCTTAGCTACAAAAATAATAGGTGAGGATTCCTTGGATCATTTCCATCCAAGTGTTTTTCATCCATAGATCCATGGATCGAGGGGGTGACCATACTTCGATGAATTTCTTGATGAGACCATGCTCAACATGGGCTAGAGATTTGAGGCGTGAGTTTGCTAGGGGGATCTTCACCTTTGGAACATGATCAATTGTTTACACAAATTTTGATGGTTTTGACTTTGAAGGTTTCTTTCTTTAGGGAGGCCATTAACTCTTGGAATGCAATGGCATCAATGGATGGAGGAGAGGGAGGATACCCCCCTCTCAGATCCATGTCTGGGAGGGACAAATCTGCAAGGAGGATGGCGTACAATGGCTAGGGTTGAAGAGTAGGCATGAGTGATGGATGAATATCATATCAATGCATTCATGCAAATTCTTAGGAAATGAAGAACATTAAGAATACATGGCCTAATTTTTTTATTACTGGGCAACAAAGTATAATACTATGCTTGGTCATGGATGGAGTGAATCCATTCTCTTTCTAGTCTACATAAAGATTTACAATTATTATGGACATCATAAATGTAATAATAATAAGTTAAACAATGTTTATAATGTATGGCATCTGAATTCGAGAAGATGTTAGCATTAGAATGATAGTATATGTTGTTATATCCACTCATAAACTTGTAATTTAAAGTTAACTTTGTGTTGGTTGAAAATCTTTTAGTATGAGTAATGCCTTATAAGCCTCCTCTATATGTATCTAGGACCACCCAATGCATCATGCACAAAATTAAAAGGACAATAAAAATGTAAAACAAAATCCAAAACATAAAATATGACACCGTATTCATATGAAAAATGAAATATTTTAAATGAATACGGATTTTAGTAAGAAAGTGGTTAATAGTGTTAAATTTATGTATTTTGTTGAAAATAAATGAGGATTTTAATAAACAATTAGTTAATAGTATTTAAATAGTATTTTGTTCACCGAGAGCAGACATGATTTGTATAGGGATGGTTTATTTTGGATACAGTCTTGTCATCATGGTAGGCCATGGAGTGGGCCAAGGAGTTTGGTCAGTGGGAACTCTTCCTGAAAATTGATTTCGACAAAGCATATGATCATATTGATTGGACATTTATCACCAATATGTTGACCTTCCTTGGGTTTGGCCAATGTTGTGTTGGTATGATTAACACACGTTTTACATGTGCCTATGCTTTTGTTTCAGTTAATAATGTATTGTCCACCTGCATCCATCTCGATAGGTCTATTAGGAAAGGGTGCCCTTTGGCCCCTTATCTCTATGTTTTGATGATTGATGTTCTTGGATATTTATTGGAAAAAACTCATCTTTATAGTTGGATCAGAGGTATTTCTCTCCATGGGGAGGAGGAGATGATTAACAAAAATTTTGTGGATGACTCACTTTTGTCAGTCTCTGTTGATGAGTAGTCTATCTCAGCTGCTAGGGATTGTCTTGTAGTGTTTTGTGAGGCTTCAGGGGAAATTGTTAGTGATCACAAGACAAAATATTGGTTAGTTGGTCTTGAGGATCATCCTATGTGGTTGTTATCTTCTTGGAGGTTTATCCAGCCATTGGTTATTGTACGGTATGTTGGTATACCATTTGGGTTAGACATTTTACCAGTTGCAATGTGGGATTGGTGCTTGGAAATATTGCAATGTAAGTTACTTTTTTGGTAATGCAAGGATCTTCCCTTTGTTGCTAAGTTGATGGTGGTGAGAAGGATTCTTCAGGCCTCCCACATTTACTACATGTCTTGTTGTTTTCCAACCAAGGTGTAGTTTCTCCAATTGGATCAAATTTTGTGCTTGTACCTGTGGACCAAGTATGGTGGGGATGATGGTCTCTCCATGATCCCTTGGGTAGTTTGTATAAATCCCAAGGATGAGGGGGGAATTAACCTAATTGATGTGGCGACCCAAGGAAACATTTTGGTTGCTAAATGAGTTGTTAGGTGTTTGAAGGGATCATCTCCTTGACAGGTTTTGATGCGGAACATATTGATTTCATCCCAGCATACTAGCAAAGTAAACTTGGGTCAATTTGATTTATGTGATATCATCTCTACTCCTCATAATTTCCATATTTCAAGGTCTTTCATCTTCAGGAGTATTTGGACAACATAGAAGAGGGTAGCAGGCTTTTCCTTCCTGAAAAATATATAAATCAACCTTTTTATAATCAAACAAAAATATATATATAATATATAAATCAACCTTTTTATAATCTTCTTTTTGAAATTTAAATACTTTTCCTTCCTTCCAGAAAAATATATAAATCAACCTTTTTATAACCAAACAAAAATATATATATATATAATATATAAATCAAACTTTTTATAATCTTCTTTTTGAAATTTGAATACTTTTCCTTCCTTTATTTTTAATGTTCTATACTACTTCAACTTCATATAAAAAATTTCAAAGTGTATACTATAAAGTCCAATTAATTATTCAATTTATTAAATGATATTTGTAAGTTATATCATTCTAGCTCTTTATATTAATATAGCACCAAGCCTAACATTCGAAAACCACGATTTTGGGTCAATCTTAATTTTGAAAGATCGAAATGTTTGACCCTTGGTTATGCCCCCCTTCTTCAGATTTGATATGACACCGCGATCTTGTAAAATATTATGTGGTGATTTCAAAGATCCGTAGTATTAACCCCACGATTCTTCCTTACCCTCGGGCAACAATATACAACCAATAGGTCGTGATTTAATTGAATGCACAGTGGAAACAACTTTTATGGATACAGCTTACGAACACGTTCATATCAATTTAAATTAAATGGTGGGTAGGCTAAACGTTCTATGAAATAATGATTTTTGGGGATATTTGCTCGAAATTCGATGAGAAATTATTGGATTTGTAGATTTAAGTGATTATTTCTGAATAATCACATTGTTTTCAGCATGTTGAATCCATTTCTGCATTCAGAAATGGATTTTGAACAACAAAAAATAGTGATTCATGTAAATTTATATCGTCAAATTCTGGTGAAAAAACCATTTCGTAGAACAGCTAGCCAACACCATTTAAATGTCCACTCATATGGAAATTGGTGGTTCAATTGTACGGTTGATGTGGAACAAAATTTCATATTCTCTTTCGTATAATTTTATTTTTTTCCAATTTCTCTTCTGAATTTGTAGCAAAATAATTGTCTTAAAACGAATTCCTCATTTGAAGTGGTATGTATGCGACTGTACATAATCTTTATTTTGGTGTGAAAATTTTATGGTGAATACAGTGATGGATGTAATTAATTTGGTGATCGTACAACACTACACGACAATGGAATGTGGCAGTAGTACGACGGACAATACTAAAATTGTACAAATCATATGAAGACATTTTTTGTACAGTTCGATTGTGGCAACTTCTCTTATTTATATTCTTGATGTCTATTTTTTTTTAATTTGTAGCAGATAGTCTTCTCATGTAGCAACGAAAATGTAGCAGCATAATACTTAATTAATTTTTTTCTTCAACAGAAGTTTGAATGATGAATGGCCAAAGGCCAGTTGTAGTCAATGACCAGACGATCAAACTCTACACATCCAAAATATTTGGAACATTATATAGAAATCTATCTAGATAAGTAATAATATAATAAATGTAAAAGAATATGAATAATATGAAATTATTACAATTGAGAATGAAGATTGTATATATACCCACATAGGGGTATCCTTTCTTAAGAGACATGACCTTTCTTCAATAAGGTGTTTTTTCATTACATAGATTATCAATTAATGTTAATATATATAGAGAGAAAAATTAGAGTTATGGATGTTATGTTAAGAGTGATAAGGGTGATAGAGATTAAGGTTATGAAGATTATGTTAAGGGTTATATAGATTAGGGATTATTAAGGTTATAGGTGTTATAAGTGTTATCGAAAATATAAGTGTTATAGGAATTATCGAGGTTATAAATGTTATAGGGGTTATTAGAGTTAGAAGTTATATGGGTTATCTAGTAGATAATCGTGAAAGTTTAGAAGGTAGAAATGGATATGATGCATTTACTCTATATTATTTTGGACTAGTAGGGGATTCTCATTTTACAAATAGCAAGGAGTCACTGGCCAACTCTCCAAACCATGGGGCACATGCCAAGAAATCCCAAAGGTTTGATGGAAGGCTCCATGACATAAAGTTGGTTTGGCAATTCATGAGAGGAGGGAACCTTTTCATAACTGTCCCCTTTATTGTATCATTACAATGATAACTTTATGAGGCTTTCCCTTGCCATTTATTAGATATAGAAGCCTTCCAAGGGGTCTAAGCAATTTAATTAAAGCTGGGGCATTTCCGTCACATATCTAAAGCTAACTAATGATTGTTGGGTGCCCACCCAAAAGAATGATGATGACCACCCTTCCAAAGTGGGCCTCATCTTGATGAATGTTTTAGTTATGATTAAAGATGTTTGTGCTTTTGTTGGTGTGCATTGAAAGGTTAAACTTTTTTTTTCTAATTATAGTTATAGGTCACTTGAATTGGTATTAACATGATAACATGATTGTGTGTTTATGACATTTTTTTCAATTACTTAATGTTATTAGGCATTTTTCATAATGTTCATAATGGAGCTTACATAATTGGAATTAACTTAATTTGATTATGTGGTTTTTCTATTATGAAGTCAAGGAAACATTCTCTTTTCAAATAGCATGCTATATTTGTACATTTTTTATTTATATTAATAATTTTTTATATAAGTAAGAGTCGGGTTATTTAAATTCACATTGACAAAAAAATTGACATGTAGACTAAGATTTCAACCGAGTAGACCTTGATTGATTTCTTACTTAATGTTATTTCAAGCTTGAAAGCTTGAGTAGAACCATATTCAAAATTTGAAAATGTTTGAGAATATCTTAACAAAAAAGAAAAGTGTAGACAATTTCATGATAATAAGGATAACTTGTCCCATGACTACCATATCATATGCTAGCATAACATGGACCAAAAACATATATATTAGAACCTCAAAGAGAGATCAAAATCAGAAAAGCTTTGTGCTAATCTTCATCGCGTACAAGGGAAATGTGGTTCTAAGGATTAGATCCATCCCGGTTCTCTTTAATATATTCTTCATCCTTTGGTTCTTTGTAGTATTATATCCCTTGTTCAGATCCCTCGATGGTGTTTAGAACACAATAGTAGTTATCATTGAGTTGGTACAACTCTTCTAGGATGGTGTTCAAGATAGGGTTTCCTTTCTCTAAGACAAAGTCCATATGCTAGGCTATCATCTCCTTTGCTTACTAGTGTAATCCAATAATGAGCAAGCATATAGAGTTTGGCTCCTTGAGAGACCTGTTTCTGGGATGATGGGCTCCAATTCCTTGTTGATTTTCTTACTATCGTTGACAATGCTTCTAGCACAAACCTTATCTTCCAACTTTTCAAGGTTTTGGATTGTGGTATATAAGAAGAGACTCCAAATTTTGGTAGTTGGAGTGAGTCTATTGGGGGTATCATCCCTATGAACCCTATGCTCAGGAGGTTTACCTCTAGCTCTACGTCTAGGAAGGTTTGGCCTTTATGCTTCCTCTTTGTCCTTCAAATTTTATGTTTCATAAACATTGATAGGTACCTTGTAATCCATCGTTTCCATTGATCCTTTAACTCCTTCATCTTTGACCACAATGCTCTTCAAATTTGATTTGTTCCCCAAGTGTTTTTTATGAAGAGGAAGCACAATTAAAATATTACCATAAGCCATTTGATTCATTATGGGAGTGAGAATGAGAATGATTTTAGCTCCATGTTAGAGATCCATAATCTTCCATAACCCCTACTTTATTTGATATCTTACCCTATTTATCATTCATAGTGCACTTTCATCCAGAGCCAAATTCGAACTGGCAGAATCTAATCTCTCCCTTCGCATTTCCTCTACTCCTACATGAATACCAAATGTTCCCACTTTAGAGGACAATTGGATGATACATTGTTACATGTTGTATTGATTACAAAGGGCTCACTCTTCCCTATCACCCTATCTAGATGTTTATTTATATAGTTGAAAGAAACATTTTAGAAAAAAAAATTACGAAAAATAGAAGAACTAGTATTTTTCTCATAACCATTTATTTTCCAAGGAAAACATCATGGGGAAAACCAAGGGATGCTTCCCCACATTCATGGATGGCATCCCTAGTAAACACATTGATGTAGACTAGTGCATCTCACTAAGGAGGGAACTGGGCACCTCCTAGCATGGAATTAGCCCAATACCTAGCAACATTGGTAACAACTGATTGAGATAACCCTTTATAGAACTAGCCTAATGCCCAACAGCATTGTAAACAACCATTAGTCCAATGCCTAGCAACATTGGTAATAACTGATTGAGCTAACCCTTTATGGAACTAGCCCAATACCCAACAACATTGACAACAACCCCTCAAGATAACACCTTGGGTTTCTCATAACCAAAATTGCAAAGTAATCTTATATGAATATTTTAGATAATTTATTAGCTTTGGTTGATTTAGTTTATTAAATAATAAAATTAAACTAATATTTTTAATAGTAATGATATAGAAACGAATTATCTCAATTTGAATATGCACAAACGAAATATCTTCTTTCCAATAAAATATTTAATTTATATTTATATTAATAATTAAAAAAATAATATTTTTTATAACTAGAATTCCAAAATCATTGTATATCTAAAATGTTTAATTTCTACAATTTTTATTTATATTAATAATTTAAAAAACATTTAATAAATAAACCAAAAACCTAATATTTTTCTTTAACAAAAATTCAAAATTTATCATATATCTTCATCTAATTCATAATCACCCTCTTATGTAATTTATTAACTTCAATTTATTCTAAGAAAAATTTCAAAATTAATTGAAAAAAAAAAATAATCATCTTTAACTAAGTTATTATTTATATATTTTTAATTTGTTTTAATTTTAATAACATAAAAATATATTTACTAAATTTTAAATTAAAAATAATATTTAACTTAAATTACTCTAACAAACTTATTATAATTGATTTATTTATTAAAAATATGATATTAATTTTAAAACATTTCCATTTACATTTATCATATTTCATAGGTAAATGTTTTCATGATTCATAACTATTTTTTTTTTACATACCCATGTTTGTTTATTATTTCATGCTTAAAACATGGAATTACTTGTAAACATTTTCATTTCCGTTCATGATATATTGCAGATAATATTTATTATTTCATGATTTATAACTATTTTGTTTGCAGAACATATTTATTATTTCATGCTTCATAATAAATGGAATCTCAAATTCATGTCAGAAAATCTAAATCTAGATTGATTAATCTGTTTAACTAAACTTTGCTTTTATCTATGAAATAAATAATGCTGGAAGTAGGCTCATGGAGATTCTCAATATATTGTGCATAAATTATTGCAACTCATGAACCACCAACTTGATATCTCTTGGGAAGGGAGAAAAGCAAGATCATGACTTTATGCTCCAACCATCTTGTTGTTTCTTTTTATAATACAGGGAATGGATTAAATATATACCTCAAGATAGCAGAGGAAGGTAATGATGACACATACAGTGGGCCACAGTCTATTTGCGTTATTGTATCTAGAAAAATAAAATAATGCAAAAGTCAATAGCAGTTGTTGCACGCTTGAGTCTTGAGATTCTGAAATGCCTTTGGGTGGGCCTCCTCTTCACCAAATACATTTATATCTTAGTGCGGGATAGTGAGATCGGAAGAGCGTCGTGTAGGGAAAGAGTGTAGATCTCGGGTTATTGTATCTAGAAAAATAAAATAATGCAAAAGTCAATAGCAGTTGTTTCACGCTTGAGTCTTGAGATTCTGAAATGCCTTTGGGTGGGCCTCCTCTTCACCAAATACATTTATATCTTAGTGCGGGATGGTTGAAACATTCAGCTATTTTATTTATAAATAAATAAAAATTTGTAATTCCCTTATATCAAAACAGAAACTATCAATATATTTAATTATTAATGGAATTTTGATCACTATCAAATATATATTTACAATTTGATTACAATGATAAAATTCATTTAAATAAAACCTTTATGTACTCAAAAATGATTTATAATGAATATTATTTCATGTTAATGTAAAATAAATACTATATCATTTTTTTCAATTTTATACTGAATACTATATACTATTTCATGTTAATGTAAAATTTATATTCAAAATAAAATATGTATAAATATTATTTTAATAAAAATAAAAAATAATATTAAATTAAGATAGTATTTACATGAAGCTAAAGAATAGGAATAACTTAAGTAGCTTAATTTTTTTATTATAAAAAATGTACTCAACTTTTACCATCTTACAAAATTTAAATAAATGTTTATGTCAACTTCAATTATTGATGTTTTGGTAATTAAGTGTAATCTTTGTACTTAGAATAGAATATTCAGGAAATAAGAGAATCATTAAACGGATGTGTGAAAACCCTAGAAGAGAAGTTGGCACAAAGAGAATAATAATAAAATATTAAAAGGCTCCAAAAAGTGAGGTTGACCCCACATGAAAAGACACCTTGGCAAACTAGTATAAATAGAGGCTAGGCACTCCTCATTTAGACACTCTCTCACTCAGCAGAAGGAGGGTGCAAGTCTGAGGAGTAGCAGTTGCAGTTGCAGCAGAAGGAGGCACAAATCTAGAGAGGATAGTGTAGCATTTGTCATGGTGTAATCTCAGTCTTTATGGTATCTCTCTTGTGTGTTTCTCTTGGTAAAGGTACGCTTCTATTAGTAGAGGTACATTATCTTGGTATTGTGTTGTTGTTGCAGCAGTGGTGTTTCTGGTTAGGGTTTATCTGTTGGTTCTAGTGTGGACATGTCAAAATCATTATATCTAAGAAAATGTGAGTGTGCTCGGGGGTGGCATAGTGAATGCCTATGGTTGGATGACAATGATGTGACATTGTCTATGGTTAAACAAGTATACCAAAATTTTAACATGGTATCATAGCTAATTTCCTTCGTAACAGTCTAACCATTGGAAGGAAGATCCTCAGTTTCCCCCATTTTCAAGCTCCTTGAGCACTTACTGAACCCACCAAGAACATCATCTAAGTAGGTGTTGGCCCTTGACCAAGTTTTGGGAATTTCTTGGTCAGGATGACCTATTTTGGACCTTTGACAGCCTATCGAAGGAGGAGCGCAAGACGAAGTGGAGATCACGGGATCTCGGCCCCCTATTTGGGCCCATTTTTTGGTTTTTGGGAATATGTAATGGGAAGGGGATGTCTGCCCATGGGTTTTCCCATGTTTAGGCATATTTTGTATGTATATATAGATGTCTAGGCCATATAGAGAAATAGTGAATGATATATCTATGTGATGTAGGTTAAGTGTCAAGAGTTGGATCTGTGTGTTCAAGGCTTTGTGTATTCTATGTAAGACTCGTAGAGTTGAGTGCAAGTCCCTGTGCGATATGATAGGAGGCTTAGTGTTGTAATGCAAGGAAGAGGGATCTAGCGAGCTGCGCAGATCTTTTGTTCCGTGCGGAGTAAGGGTTTTGAGGCTCTGTGCTTGTAACCGATTGACCAAAGACTATAAAGAAGAAGAGTTGGTGGACGTAGCCCCGGGGTGGGGGTGAACCATGTAAACACTATGTTATGTGCTTTGTGCTTTGTCTTGATGTGTTCATATGT
>CBVK0103243668.1:6812-20974 GCA_900067695.1 Picea abies
TTGATATATTATTCATTGGATCAATCCCCATTGTGGATTGATCATGTCGGTTATTGTAAAAGGACCAAATCCCCTTTTGCGGATTGGTCATAATGTAATTGTAATAGACAAAAAAAGAAGTCGGCCCCAGAATATAATAAAGGTGGTTATAACCACCCAGTTTGAGAAGTCAGCCCTGCTAGTGAAGAGACACTTCACACGTGCTAGATTTGTATAAATAAGGAGGTTAGTGCCTCACTTAGAAACACACCTCACTTGCTCATTAAGAGACAAGTTTCGGAATTGCAGTTGGAGAAGAGAGAGAGAGAGAGTGGCGCATCTTTGGGAGCAGATATTTTGTATTAGCTTGAGTTATCTCTTGGCATTGTATTGGCTATCTATAATAAGGAAGTTTTGCTGGGTTTTCTTCCCTTAGAGGGTTTCCCAAGATAAATGTTGTGTCTCTTGTGATTGTGTATTTCTCAGTGATCTTGTGTTATGCTATTGTTATCTATTGAAATGCAAAGAACTATAATAATGGCTTAAACATTAACATGGTATCAGAGCCAAGCTGAAGGAAGCATCTTTCACAAGAGTGAAAAACATCACTGTTATCATACATGCAAATTAGGGCTTTTTGATGGTGAAGCTTTTCAGCCCTAAAACCACCTAGAAAAGTGTGCCCTCCCCCAAGGATTACTTTGGCACTCTCAGCGCACCTTTTCAGTGGCTAGATATCTTGGAAAGTGAAACCCTAGTTTCATAAAGTACTATAAGTACCAGAAAACCAATGTACCAGACGTACCAGAAGTACCAGAGGTACTAGAAAACCAGAAGTACCAGAGGTACCAAAAAACCAGAAGCACCAGTCCAGAAATCCGCAGATCAAGTTTGGAGGAGTAAAAGTTGGATTTTCTCAGATCCAAACACACCAAGCTACTTGCCTCAGCCAAGCGCACCTCCTGGTAAGTTCATAATTTGATTTTGAGCATTTTCATTTTTCGGTCATTTTCCTAGCTCCAGGTAAAAGATGTCTGCAAGCACTAAGCTTGTTGAGAAGCTAGAAGGTGTGGAAAACTTTTGTGCCTGGAAGTATAGGATTGGACTCATTCTTGAAGAGAATGACCTAGCAAAATTCATCAAAGGAGAAATTATGGAACACGATGGCAGAAAAAGACAAGCATCAAAAGGACACAATCAGGGCCAAAAGAATCATTGTAGATTCAATCAAAGACCACCCGATTCCTTATGTGTCATCTAAGAAGACTCTGAAAAAAATGTTTGATGCCTTGACCAGACTGTATGAAGGAAAGAACATAAACCAGAAGATGAATCTAAAAACTCAACTGAAGAATACAAAGATGCAGAAAGGAGAAACAATTCAGGAATATTTCTTCAGAATCTTAGAATTCAAAGAAAATTTAGAAGCGATTGGAGATACCATAGACGAATATGAACTCATAATGATGGCCCTAAATGGTCTCACAAGACCTTGGGATGCATTCATCCAAACGATATGTGCCAGAACAGAGAAACTGAAGTTTGATAGTTTATAGGAAGAATGCATCCAAGAAGAAACAAGAGTAGTTAACCATGAAGCCCTACTAGCAAGAGATGATGATCAAGCCCTAGCTACTCATACCAAAAGAGGAAGGAAGAAACCATACTTCCAAAAGGAGACTCATAAAGAGCCTCAACCACCAAAAAAATTCAATAATAAATAATCTCATCCAAGGAGATTTCAGAAGGAAGGACAACGAAAGGAAAGATATTACTCATCTGTACAATGCTACCATTGTGATAAGATGAGACACATTGTGAAATTCTGTCCAACTAGACGAGAATAATACAAGAGAAAACATAAGAGGCACCATGCCCATGTAGTTAAAGATGAAGAGCCACCCGCAAAGATGATAAGAGAGAAGATTAAAGATCATGTCTTAATCTCGACCCTCTCAGGATCAATAACACCTGGAGAGGACACTTGGCTCATTTATAGTGGCACATCCAAGCACATGAAAGGACAAAGAGACATCCTCTCTTTTATTTCAGAAAAGAAGTTTTCTCAGAAAGTGACACTTGGAGATGATTACCAATATCACATCAAGGGAGTGGGAGAATCAAATTACAAACTGAATTCAGGGAATTCATTGAAGATGAAGGATGTACTATATGTACTAGGTTTGACTAAGAACCTACTCTCCATTTCAGCTTTAGAAAAGAAAGGCTTCAGAGTTGCCTTTATAGATGGAGAAGTTCTTATGTGGGCTAAAGGAGAAACCTTAAATGAAGCAATCATCATTAGAAGTGAAAAAAATGATGTGTATAAACTAAAGGGTCACTCAGAGGCTTCCATTACCCATGCCATTGAAAACTCATGTGAACTTTGGCATAGAAGATTATATGACATCAACTACAAGGCGCTATCATACATATGCAAAGCAGTCACAAATTTACCAAAACTCAAGATTGACCATGAAAGCGTATGCAATGGATGTGCACAAGAGAAGAACATCAAGAACCCTTTTCTGAAGAGAGACAACAAAGCAGAAGGAGTCCTAGAGCTAATTCATTCAGATGTATGTGGGCCAATTCCATCATCCTCCATTAGTGGGTATGTATATTATGTATCATTTATTGATGATTATTCTCGTAAGACCTGGGTATATTTTTTAAAATCTAAAGATGAAGTGTTGAGCAAGTTCAAGGAATTCAAAGCCTTGATAGAGAATCTTTCTGAAAGAAAGATTAAGATACTCAGGTCAAATAATGGAGGAGAATATACCTCAAAAGAGTTTGTGAACTTCTGCAAAGATGTTGGGATCAAGAGGGAACTCAATACTCTCTATAATCCCCAACAAAACGGTGTAGCTGAACGAAAGAACAGAATGATAATGGAAGTTGTGAAGACTATGATCCATGATCAAGATCTTCCTATGTGCTTATGAGCAGAAGCAACAATGGCAGTTGTATATGTTAATGTTTATGCCATTATTATAGTTCTTTGCATTTCAATAGATAATAGCAACATAAGAACAACATCACTGAGAAATACACATTCACAAGAGACACATCATTTATCCTAGGAAACCCTCTAGGGGAAGAAAACCCAGCAAAACTTCATTAATATAGATAGCTAATACGATGCCAAGAGATCTCTATGCTAAAACAGAAAGTCCTCTCCAAGATATGCACCACTCTCTCTCTCCTTTGCTGGTAACAGATCAAAACTTGTCTCTCAAACTGAGCAAGTGAGTTATATCCAAATGAGACACTAGCCTCCTTTATTTATACAAGTCTGGCACGTGTGAAGTGTCTCTTCACTGGTAGGGACAACTTCTCCAACTAGGTGGGTAAACCCACCTTTATTATATTGTTGGGTCTTCTCATTAATTGCTAGGGCCGACTTCTTATTCTATCTATTATAATTGTCTGTTGACCAATCCACAAAAGGGGATTTGGTCCTATTACAATAACCGACATGATCAATCCACAATGGGGATTTATCCTATGAATAATATATCAATAATAATAAGAATACTCTTTGCAGTTGCAATATTTCAACACTCCCCCTTAACAAGAAGTGTATTCTTCAGTGGCATCATGCGAGAGAAAGAGGACAACATTATCAACAACATCAAATGGGAGGATAGCATCATCAATATCATCTTGGCTGGCGTATCTATAAATCATCGGAAGTGTTCTTCATCAGCAACATCATCATTCTCGAAAGAATGCCATCATCATCTACATCAATATGTATCAGTATAAAGTGATACCTCATCACAACACTAGGATAGCCCATCACAGTACTAAGCTGGCTCTATGTCACAGCTGTTAAGCTGGTAGCTCAGTGTAAGTCACATCTTGCTTTACGTCTAAAAATTGGGTTAGAAGCAAGGTATACATCATCTTGCTTTACGTCTAACAATTGGGTCAGAAGCAAGGAACACATCATCTTTCTTTACGTCTAACAACTAGGTCAGAAGCAAGGAGTCATCTTGCTTTACATCTAACAACGAGGTCAGAAGAAAGGAACACACACATCATCTTGTTTTACATCTAACAACGAGGTCAGAAGGAAGGAGTCATCTTGCTTTACATCTAATAGCTAGGTCAGAAGCAAGGAACACACACATCATCTTGCTTTACGTCTAACATTGAGGTCAGAAGCAAGGAATCATCTTACTTTACATCTAACAGTGAGGTCAGAAGCAAGGAACACACACATCATCTTGCTTTATGTCTAACAGTGAGGTCAGAAGCAAGGAATCATCTTTCTTTATGTCTAACAGGGAGGTCAGAAGTAAGGAACATCTTGCTTTATGTCTGACAACTAGGTTAGAAGAAAGGAACACATCACATATACTCCCCCTTTCAAGGAAGGTCCTTTCGGACTATGCCAAGCTTATCTCAGAAGTACTCAAACTTTACGCGAGATAGAGGCTTGGTTAACACGTCAACAACCTGTTCATCCGTGCTAATGTACTTAAGCTTCAAGGCTCCTCTCTATACCATGTCATGGATGTAATGATAGTGGATCGCTATGTGCTTCGACCTGTCATGAAAACATGATTCTCTGTCATCTTTATGCAGCTCTGGTTGTCGCATAGAATCACGATTGCTCTCATCTCCAAATCAAATAGGTCGGTTAGCAACTTTCAAATCCATATAGCTTCGCAGCTAGTAGAACATGTAGCAATGTATTCTTCTTCCACTGTGCTGAGAGAAATACTAGATTGCTTCCTACTCTGCCACATGATCATAGCTGATCCCAAACTAAAACAACATCCTGAAGTGTTTTTTCTGTCAGAAACACTTCCTGCCCAATCTGCATCAATATATCCACTCAATGTGAAATCATGATCTCCATCATAGCCGAGACCATAATCTATTGTACCTTTAAGGTACCTCATCACATGTTTTGCAGCCACTAGGTGAACACGTTAGGGTTCTACCAAAAACTGACTCAAGGTGTTCATGGCAAAACAAGTGTTCGTCAGGTACATCAGTGATCCAATAATTTGTCTGTACAGTGTGGCATCAATCAATTCTGACGAAGTATCGACCAGTAGCTTTAGCTTCACTTCCATGAGTGTATTCATGGTCTTGCATTCTAACATGTCGAATCTCTTTAAGATTTCGACCGTGTACTTCCCTTGGTTAAGGAAGATCCTTTTAGGACTCTGCCATACCTCAAGACCTAAGAAGTAATGCATTAGGCTGAGGTCTTTCATTTCAAATTCCGAGGCAAGTCTCTTTTTATATTCAACGATGAGATTTTCTTCTCCAGATATGAATAAGTCATCCACATATAGCAGTAAGATTACTGGCTCATTATCCATAATTTTTGAAGTAGAGATTTTAGTCTGCTTTACCCTTGGTAAAGCCTAAGCTCATCAAGAAACTGTCTATATGGCCATACCAAGCTCTAGGAGTTTTCTTCAATTTGTATGAGGCTTTCTTCAATTTGTAGACATGAGAATTCCTATATTATACCTCAAATCCTTGAGGTTGCTCTATATACACTTCCTCTTCGATGACACCGTTTAGGAAAACTGTCTTCATGTACATATGATGCAGCTTCCACTTCATCTTAGCTGCAAGAGCTATGATGGTTCTGATTGAAGTGTATCTAGATACAGGAGCAAATGTCTCTTCACAGTCACTGCCTTCCTTCTGGGAAAATCCACGAGTGACAAATCTTGCTTTATACTTCTCAATACTTCCATTAGCAGCATGTTTTATTTTGAAGAGCCATCTGTAGGATACCCCATCTTTATTCTTCGATCTGGGAACTATTTCCCATACTACGTTCTTCATTATGGATTGGTATTCCTCTCTCATGGAATTTTCCCATTCTTTTCTCTAAACGACTTCTTCAGAGCAGGTAGGCTCCTCTTCTAGAAGATCACACATTAAAGCCGTATAACTGGAGAATGGATTTGGTCTTTTCACCTGTCTCGTAGTTCCTTCTTTCCATCTTGAATAATCTCTCTAGCCTAGGCTGGCTTTATTTTATGGAGGAATGTCATCTGAGGAGGTTCTTGTACTTCTACTATATCATGGTCTTTTAGAAGTTCCTCATCAGGGGAAGTTACAACTTCCCTCACTGGTTCTGCAACTCTGGGAACCTCCCTCATTCCAGTATTGGGGATTACGGGTTCCTCTTCATATACCTCTTCAAGCTGGTACAATTTAGATTTCTTGAGCACTGCATCTTCATCAAAGGTCACATCCCTGCTGATCTCAATGTGATGTTGACCTGATATATAGATTCTGAAGGCCTTGGAGACCTCACAGTATCCCACAAATATTCCCTTCTTTCCTGAAGGGTCTAGCTTGTTTCTCTTTTCTTTAGGTATATGAATAAACATTGGACAGCCAAATATTTTGAGATGGCTTACCTCTGGCTTCTTTCCGGTGAACATCTCTTCTGGTGTCTTGAGCCCAAGTGCACTATGGGGCAATCGGTTCTGCACATAAACAGATGCCATTGTTGCTTCTGCCCATAAGCACATAGGAAGATCTTGATCATGGATCATAGTCTTCATAACTTCCAGTATGGTTCTATTCTTCCATTCAGCTACACTATTTTGTTGGGGATCTTGATCCCAACATCCTTGCAAAAGTTCATGAACTCTTTTGAGGTATATTCTCCTCCATTATCTGACCTGAGTATCTTAATCTTCCTTCCAGAAAGGTTCTCTATCAAGGCTTTGAATTCCTTGAACTTGTTGAACACTTCAAATATATTCAGGTCTTTAGGAGAATACTCATCAATGAATGATACATAGTATACATACCCACTAATGGAGGATTACGGCATTGGGCCACAGACATCTGAATGAATGAGTTCTAGGACTCATTTTTCCTTGTTGTCCCTCTTCGGAAACGGGTTCATGATGTTCTTCCCTTGTACACATCCATTGCATATGCCTTCATGGTCACCTATGAGTTCTGGTAAACCTGTGACTGCTTTGCATATGTATGGTAGTGTCTTGTAGTTGATGTGAGCTAATCTTCTATGCCAAGATTCTTCAATGGTGTGGGTCATGGCAGCTTCTGAGTGACCCTTTAGCTCATGCAAGTCACCTTCTTCTCCTCCAATGATGATTGCTTCATTTACGGTCTCTCCTTTAGCACGTTGCCTTCTACAACCTTCGTTATAGCTTCCTCATGTGACCTGGAGCAAGGTTAACAAAAAAACAAGCAAGAATAATATCCTTCTTGATAATATAAAGCAATAGAATGAACAATCATCACAGTGGCTCCTTTAGATCTATCACTTATAATTTATATGAAGCAAATATTAAAGGTAAGGAATACAATACGAAATGAGGTCAACACTCTCATAGTGTTGTGACCAAGCATTCTTCCATGGCAACCTGGAACTAACACACGAGGTTTCTCCTAGAGGAGGTGTTAGTTGTATCAGGCAAAGGATATACCTCTATATGCTCACATGCTATTAGGTATAATACTTTACAAAGACTACTATCTCAACTATAGTCATCAACTTGTCATGTGTACCTTTGAATCTTATTAATCTTGATTAATCAAACCTGGAGCCTTGTCCTCAAGAATGAGTGCTTGATTTTCTTTTAGGTCTCCTTCACTCAAGTGACGAATGCTTTCTTCAACTTGTCTATTGTACTAAGACAATATGCTATCTTGATAGAAGGCTAGGTTAGAGGATAAGCTCTATGATCAACTTTTAATCCCTCTAATAATTTGATCATAGCTTCAACATGCAACACTGATTAAGATAATTTCATGACAAATAGATGTATATCAGAATAATCACACCTGGGTTGCATCATTCCTTTGAATGTGTTGAATCTTGAGATCCTTCTGGATCTATGGCAAGAGATCCCTTCTCCTGCAAATACTCTTTAGGGTTTAACCATTAAACATATGTAAGTACATACCTTTGATAGCATTTGCAAGTAGTGGCTCCATCTGGTAGCAACGATAATCATTGCCAACTCTTGAGAAAACTTCAAGGGTGATTGCAACTAGTTCTATGGCTGCAACTGCAACTGGTACTGCAACTGCAACTAGTTCTGAGAGTGCAACTGCAACTGCAACTTAGGGTTTTATGAGGAAACCCTAATTTTTCAAACTTCGAATTTTGAAATTATGATCCAGGGGATAGATGTGTTGAGCTGAGGTGAGTTAGTTGGTGCAGTCAGAATTTCAAAAATCCAACTTTTATCCCCTCAAACTTGATCTGCGGATTTCTGGACTAGTGCTTCTGGTTTTCTGGTACTCTGGTTTTCTGGTTTTCTGGTACTTTGTGAAACTAGGGTTTCACTTTCCGGAAGATATAGCCACTGAAAAGGTGAGCTGATAGTGCCAAATTGTTCCTTAGGGGAGGGCGCAAATTTCTAGATAGTTTTAGGGCTGAAAAGATTCACTTTTGAAAAACCCTAATTTGCAGGTACTGCAACAGTGATGTTTTTCCTCTTGCGAAATATGTTTCCTTCAGCTTGGCTCTGATTCCATGTTAATGTTTATGCCATTATTATATTTCTTTGCATTTCAATAGATAATAGCAACATAAGAACAAGATCACTGAGAAATACACATTCACAAGAGAAACAACATTTATCCTGGGAAACCCTCTAGGGGAAGAAAACCTAGAAAAACTTCCTTAATATAGATAGCCAATACAATTCCAAGAGATATCTATGCTAAAACAGAAAGTACTCTCCAAAATATGCGCCACTCTCTCTCTCTCCTTTGTCGATAACAGATCATAACTTGTCTCTCAAACTGAGCAAGTGAGTTATATCCAAATGAGGTGCTAGACTCCTTTATTTATACAAGTCTGGCACGTGTGAAGTGTCTCTTCACTGGCAGGGATGACTTCTCCAACTAGATGGGTAAACCCACCTTTATTATATTTCTGGGTCTTCTCATTAACTGTTGGGGCCGACTTCTTATTCTGCCTATTATAATTTTCTATTGACCAATCCGCAAAAGGGGATTTGGTCCTATTACAACAACCAACATGATCAATCCACAATGGGGATTGATCCTATGAATAATATATCAATAATAATAAGAATACTCTTTGCAGTTACAATATTTCAACAGTATATGTGTAGAATCAATTGTCCCATAGTGCACTTGGGCTCAATACCCCATAAGAGATGTTCACTGGAAAGACGCCAGAGGTAAGCCATCTCAAAATATTTGGTTGCTCGGTATTTATTCATATACCGAAAGAGAAGAGAAACACGTTGGAACCTTCAGGAAAGAAGGGAATATTTGTGGGATACTATGAGGTCTCCAAGGCCTTCAGAATTTATATACCATGTCACTGTCACATTGATATTAGCAGGGATGTGACCTTTGATGAAGATGTAGCACTCAAGAAATACAGAAGATGCCAGCTTGAAGAAGTATATGAAGAGGAACCCATAATCCCCAGAACTGCAGTGAGGAAGGTTCCCAGAGCCGCAAAACAAGTGAGGGAAGTCGTAACTTCCTCTAATGAGGAAATTCTAGAAGACCATGATATATTAGAAGTTTAAGAACCTCCTCAGATGACGATCCTCCATAAAAGAAAGCCAGCTTGGGATAGAGAGATTATTCAATATGGAGAGAAGTATTGTGTTCCCGAAGGAACTACAAGATAGGTGAAAAGACCAAATCCATTCTCCAGTTATACGGCTTTGATGTGTGATCTTCTAGAGGAAGAGCCTATCTTCTTTGAAGAAGCCATTTAGAGGAAAGAATGGGTAGATGCCATGACAAAGGAATACCAATCCATAATAAAGAATGAAGTATGAGAAATAGTTCCCAGGACAAAGAGTAAAGATGTGGTATCCTCCAAATGGCTCTTCAAAATAAAACATGTTGTTGATGGAAGTATTGAGAAGTATAAAGCAAGATTTGTCACTCGTGGATTTTCTGAAAAGGAAGGCATTGACTACGAAGAGACATTTGCTCCTATATCCAGATACACTTCTATCAGAACCATCATAGCTCTTGCAGCTAAGATGAAGTGAAAGTTACACCAGATGGATGTGAAGACAACTTTCCTAAATGGTGTCATCGAAGAGGAAGTGTATATAGAGCAACCTAAAGGATTTGAAGTTGAAAACATGAAGTCTCATGTCTGCAAATTGAAGAAAGCCTTATACAGATTGAAGCAAGCTCCTAGAGCTTGGTATGGTCGGATAGACAGTTTCCTAACGAGCTTGGGCTTTACCAAGAGTAAAGCAGATTCTAACCTTTACTTCAAGGTTATGAACGATAAGCCAGTAATATTACTGCTATATGTGGATGACTTATTCTTAACCAGAGAAGAAAATCTCATCACTGAATGTAATAAGAGACTTGCCTCGGAATTTGAAATGAAAGACCTTGGCCTAATGAGTTATTTCTTAGGTCTTGAGTTATGGCAGAGTCCAGAGAGGATCTTCCTTAACCAAGGGAAGTATGCAGTTGAAATCCTGAAGAGATTCAACATGTTGGAATGCAAGTCCATGAATACACCCATGGAAGCAAAGTTGAAGCTGCTGATCAACACTTTGTCAGAATTGATTGATGCCACAATGTACAGACATATTATTGGATCATTGATGTACTTGACAAACACCAAACTAGACATTTTTTTTCGGTGAACACCTTGAGTCAGTTTCTGGTAGAACCCATACATGTTCACCTAGTAGCTGCAAAACATGTGATGAGGTACCTTAAGGGTACAATAGATTATGGTCTCAGCTATGATGGAGATCATGATTTCACATTGAGTGGATATACTGATGCAGATTGGGCAGGAAGTGTTTCTCACAGGAAAATCACTTCAGGATGTTGTTTTAGTTTGGGATCAACCATGATCTCATGGTAGAGTAGGAAGCAATCCAATATTTCTCTCAGCACAGTGAAAGCATAATACGTTGTTGCATGTTCTGCCAACTACGAAGCTATATGGCTTCAAAAGTTGTTGACCGACCTATTTGACCTAGAGATGGAAGCAACCATGATCCTATGTGACAACCAGAGCTGCATAAAGATGACAGAGAATCATGTATTCCATGACAGGTTGAAGCACATAGAAATTTGATATCATTACATCCGTGACATGGTGCATAGAGGATCCTTAAAGCTCTAGTACGTTAGCACAGATGAACAGATTGCTGATGTGTTGACCAAGCCTCTATCTCGTGTAAAGTTTAATCACTTTCAAGATAATCTTGGTATAGTCTGAAAGGACCTTCCTCGAAAGGGGGAGTAGTTGTTGTGATAAGACATCTCTTGCTTCCATATTTATTGTTGTGACGTAAAGCAAGACGATGTGATGAGATTAGAACTGTGCTTCTGGCTTGACAACTGCGACATAAATCCAGTCTAGTATCCTACTTCCATCTTGATTGTTGTGACGTAAAGTAGGACGAGTATCTTGCTTCCAGCTTTATTGTTGCGACGTAAAGCGAGACGATGAGATGAGACTAGTACTGTGCTTCTGGCTTGACAGCTGTGATGTAAAGCCAATCTAGTATCTTGCTTCCAACCTGATGGTTGTGACGTAAAGCAAGACGATGTGATGAGACTAGTACTGTGCTTCCGGCTTGACAATTGTAATGTAAATCCAATCTAGTATCTTGCTTCTATCTTAAGTCTTGTGACGTAAAACAAGACATTGAGATGAGACTAGTATTGGGCTTCTACCTTGAAAAGTTGTGACGTAAAGCCAGTCTAGTATCTTGCTTCCAGCTTGATTGTTGTGAGGTAAAGCAAGATGAGTACTAAGCTTCCATATTGACAGCTATGACATAAATCCAGTCCTGTATTATGATGAACCAGTCATGTATTATGATGAGCCAGCCTCGTGCTATGATGATGATGATGTATCGGTTTTATACTAATACATATTGATGCAGATGATGATTGCATTCCTTTGAGAATGACGATGTTGTCGATGAAGAAAACTTCCGATGATTTATAGATACGCTAGTCAGTGTTCCAAGATGATATTGATGATGTTGTCCTCTCACCCACTTGATTTTGTTGATGATGTTGTCCTCTCTCTCTTGCCTGATGTTGTTGAAGAATACCCTTTTTGTTAAGGGGGAGTGTTGAAATAATGTAACGACAAAGTGTATTCTTATTATTATTTGATATATTATTCATTGGATCAATCCCCATTGTGGATTGATCATGTCGGCTATTGTAAAAGGACCAAATCCCCTTTTTCGAATTGGTCATAATGTAATTGTAATAGGAAAAAGAAGAAGTCGGCCCCATAATATATTTAAGAAGCCCCGGAATATAATAAAGGTGGTTATAACCACCTAGTTTGAGAAGTCGGCCCTGCCAGTGAAGAGACACTTCACACGTGCCAGATTTGTGTAAATAAGGAGCCTAGTGCCTCACTTAGACACACACCTCACTTGCTCATTAAGAGACAAGTTTCAAAATTGCAGCTGGAGAAGAGAGAGAGAGAGTGGCGCATCTTTGGGAGAGGATCTTTTGTATTAGCTTGAGTTATCTCTTGGAATTGTATTGGCTATCTATAATAAGGAAGTTTTGCTAGGTTTTCTTCCCTAGAGGGTTTCCCAAGATAAATGTTGTGTCTCTTGTGATTGTGTATTTCTCAGTGATCTTGTGTTATGTTATTGTTATCTATTGAAATGAAAAGAACTATAATAATGGCTTAAACATTAACACATAGATTGTGAAGAGGAAGAAGAACAAGAGCATGAACCATTTCAAGATGAAAATGTAGACGTGGTTTCTTCTGAAGAGTTGACTCCCATGATATCGTGTAATGCATTGGCTAGAATTAGCACTCCTCAAACCCTCAAGATCGAAGGATACATCAAAAAGAAAAAGGTAATAGTCCTAATTGATTCTAGCAGTACTATATGCCAAACCATCCAAATGTTTCTTTAGGGTGAATGAGGTAGAGTATTTGGGTCATATTGTATCTCATGAAGGTGTCAAGGTAGACCCTAACAAGATTAAGGTCATGATGGACTGGCCGATTCCCAAAACATTAAAGAATCTTAGAGGATTTTTGGGTTTGACAGGTTACTACCGCAAGTTTGTTTGGAATTATGGAAGAATAGAAGGACCTTTAACGACACTAACTAAGAAGGATGCATTTTCATGGACTCCAGAGGCAACCAAATCTTTTGAACAACTTAAAGAGGTGATGTGAAAATCTCTTGTCTTGACCACTCCAGACTTCACAAAAACCTTTATTGTGGAATGTGATGCCTCGGGAAATGGAATTGGTGTTTTCCTAATGCAAGAAGGAAGGCCCCTGTCTTTTGAAAGTCGACCACTCAAGGGAAAGGACTTACACAAACCCATTTATGAAAAGGAAATGGTGGAAATACTACATGCATTGAAGAAATGGTGTCCTTACCTAATAGGTAGGCACTTCAAGGTCAAAACAAATCATGATAGTCTTAAATACTTCTTGGAACAAAGACTATCTTCAGAAGAAAAACAAAAATGGGTGACCAAGATATTGGGTTATGATTTTGAAATCGTCTATAAAAAAGGGAAGCAAAATGTTGTGGTAGATGCACTCTCAAGAAATGATGAAGATGTTGAGGTCTTTCTCTATGTTATCTCAATCATCCAACCTGATTGGATAATAGAAGCAAGGGATGAATGGAAGAGTGACGAAAAAGTGTGGACTCTCATTCAAAGGTTGCAGTAGGATTCCAGTGCATCAGATACATTTACATGAAAAATGGATTCACTATGGTACAAGGATTGCTTATATTTATGTAAGAACTCACAACTCAAATAAAAGGTACTATTGGAATTGCACACCACTTCAGCAGGATGACACTTGGGATTTTTGAAAACCTACCATAGGGTCAAGAAGGAATTTTTTTGGGATGGACTTAAAACTAATGTTCAAAGGTTTTTCACAGAATGTTTGGTTTGCCAACAAAATAAGGTGGAAACAATGAAGACCCCAGGTCTTTTCAACCATTAGCGATCCCAAGTTAGTGTTGGGAGGAGGTTTCCATGGATTTCATAATAGGGTTACCAAAGTCTGAAGGAAAGAGTGTCATCATGGTGATTGTTGATAGACTCACCAAATATGCACACTTTTGTGCACTCTCTCATCCCTTCAAATCCAGCACAGTTGCCACTGCATTCATGGAGACAGTTCAAAAGCTACATGGCAGCCCAAAGATTATTGT
>CBVK0103243684.1:0-11746 GCA_900067695.1 Picea abies
TTGTGCTCAATTATAGAAGTATCATATGTTCGAAGCTCATCATAGGACCAGGCGAAAACATCTTTATACTATATGAGTAGGTCTCTGTATTGGTATTTTACCTTAGGAGGGAGGAATTTAGATATCTTTACTATCCTGGAATATTTTTCAGTTCCTATGTCACAGTCCTCCACTTCTTCTGGTTGGGGCTGCAAAGTGGACTTCATAGGTATATCATTCTGATCGAAGAGTCTTTCTAAAGGAATTAAGCCTTTCGGGATTTGGTTATTTTTAAGGACCAACATGCGATGATCGACTATTTTTTCTCAGAAGATTTTAGGATCTTCACCTTCTTGCATAATCCACATCGGGTCATTTTGGTTTTCTTGGTCTGGATGGGTTTCAGAGAACTCACCTATTGCCATAAGAAATTTCTAAATTTGTTCATCATCTTCAAAGACCTGCTAGTGTCGGACATTGTCTGGTATAGAGGGTTTATATCTTATTTCAATATGATATTTCAGTTTAACATTTGTGGGAGGAGAAAAGGTTTAGGTGGCCTTAGCCAATGCGTCAGCATGTAGATTCTCTGTGCGAGGAATAAAATGGACTTTTATAGATGAGAAAAAATTCTCCATCAAATCCCAAGCACAGTTTCTGTATGTTCTTAGTCTGGGATGTTTGGCTAGGTATTGTCGGTTTACTTGTTTTACTATCAATTCAGTGTCACCGTAGACCTCCAAGTTTGTTATATTTAACTTCTTTGCAGCCTCTAATCCTAAGATTAAAGCTTCATACTCACATACGTTATTGGTGTAATCTATGTCCCATTGCAAACGATATGAGAAAGGAACAATAAACTTACCTTCAGGTGCTACCAGAAGTATGCCAGCACCAGCTCCTTCAGAAGATGAAGTGCCATCGAAGTACATTTTCCAGATACCATTTTTGCACAGCTCTTCTGTCAAGGGGCTGAGATCTTCTTGCTTCATATTAAGTTCTTCTGGACACCCATATAAACCATCATCAAATGACAATATGCAATTCCCCAGATCTTGGTCTGCAATGTAAATGGGAAAGTTATTTGGGTTTTGAGGATCACTGACAGTATACGCTAATCTTGTTTCTCAGTACAAATGGGTAAACTGACCACCAAAAATTGGGATTGTGGAATACGACATGTCCAATTGTAGAGAACCCCCCAACTTGGCCCCCCATGATCTGGATAACAACATACCATATTTGGGGGGAATATCTACAATAACCACATCCATCAGGATACTCTTGACTGGGACCTGAGCCAGGGTAACTACCAGATATTTTATCATTCCCATACATTTAACCTTTCTCAAATCAAATGAGTATAGGTCTCCATAGGGTCTCGTGATCTGGAGCCCCAACCTCTCCATTATAGTTTTGGGCATAACATTATGTGAAGCTCCGGAGTCTAACATGCAATTATGCAGTAACTGATCGTGTATATTCAGGGTGATATAGAAAGGAGCGACGTTGTCCTTGGATCCCTCAAAATGAGGACCAAAGGTGATGTTAGGTCTGTCATCTTCTAGGTTGATGACATCAGAGTGACTTTCTGGCTCATAGACGCCCATTACTTTGGCAATTTGCTTCCAATAAGTGGGGTTTTTTGCTAATTCTACTAAAGGAATCTGTATCTTAATTTTATTTAATTCATTTTCAAAATTGAAAGACGTATTTACCTTGTTCGTTTCTTTGGTTAATACTTCTGGGCTTTTTCTTTCCAACTTGTTTGTCTGGATCGCTTTATCACTCGTGATCTTAGTCGAAGATGTAACTTTATCTTTCGGTCTTGTTTCCTTTGTTTGGGTTTCAACTTTTTTCACCTCAGACTCTTGAGTTTTTTCTACCTCGTCTTTATTGTTGGGTAACAATGTCTCTTCCAAAGGAGGTTCATGAGATTGACCCCTTGGCAGGATTCTCTTAGGTTGGTCAGTTGAGGTGGGCTTATTTTTAGATCTCAGATTGTATCTGGGTTGAAAATCAACCGCTATCATTTCTGTTTCTGGTTGAGATGCGCAGAGGTCAGTATGATCACCTTCTTCTTCTTCATTAGATGGTTGAGGAGTATTTAAAGATTTCTCATAGTCTTCCCTGGTCAAAAATGGCTGCAAACACTCATCACCGAAACACGCAACTTCATCTTCTGAATCTCCGAAATCTTGGAGGTCACTTGCTCCTATAAAATTTTCATTTTTTAGTGGAGCTTGTATTTTTTGATCTTCATTCTTTATTTGCCTCTGTGGATTTTGGGGATTTGGGTTTCTCTTGAAGTCCTTTTTGTTAGAAGAATCAGCTTTAGCATGATCCAACTCTATCCTAGAGATTTTGGTAGACAGATCTTTAATTATTCAGGCCATATCATCTACTCTGTCGTCAGTGTATCTATTTGACCCAGAAGGACCCGTTGGTTCCCTATAGAATCTATTTTCATGGTTGACTATTTCTACTTTAGCCTTTAACTTACCTGAAGCCATCATATTAGATTCTATTTCGACAGCATCGTCTTGCATTCTATTCAGGGTGGCTCCTCTTCTTTCTCGCAAAAGCAATGCAAAATCAGGTTCGAAATCTCCCGCAAAGGTTACTTTGGCTGAGGGTTCGGAAGGTTTAACAGCGGCTGGAATTTTATTATAAAGTTTGTTAAATCTCAGAATAAATTCATAATGGTTTCTGAGTTCTTTTTCTTTAGGGACCCAAAATCGGTAAGGTAATATAAGTGATCCTTTAGATCTCCCCATTTTTTGAGGAAAGCATCTTCCAAGGCATCATATGTCCGAATAGAAGCTGCAGGAAGACTCCGGAACCAAGTTCAGACCTGTCCTTCGAAGGTCTGGACAAGTAGTCTTGAATAGACATCCTCGTGCTCAATACCACAGATGTCTGCAAACTGGTTAAAAAAGTTTATATGCTCAGTTGCGGTTAGATCTCCCTCCCCAGTGAACTTAGGAAGATTTTTTATGTAGTTTTCAAGTAAATCATGGAGGGGAACGGGTAAAACCAGGGGAGCGTATCTCACTGCTACTTTTGCAAATACTCTGGGAGGAGGGACATTCGGTTGTCCTCCACCTCCTCCTCCGATGCCTGCCATTGACTTGGGAGTAGGAAATGAGGGTGTAACACACTCTTTTGAATCAGATGAAACTGGGAAGTTCTGTCGAAGAAAGGCTGGTATGTCAAATGACAACGATGTTTCTAAAGGATTCTTTCCCTTGTTTATAGATGGGAAAGTCTGATGGATCTCACTCCTAAATTTAGAGTAGTTTGTTTCTGGATCTTTGGTATCAGACAAAGGGCTGCAGGAAGTAGGAGGTTCTGAAGGGAATTTAGTCTTTAAAAGTGGTTCTTTGTGCTTATTAACTGTAGCTTTTGCCTCAAACAAGCCTCTCACTTTTAAAAAAATTTCAGGATTATTAACAGGCGTAATCAGCTTGCCACCCGGGTTCTGTCTAGTATTCCTTCTACCAGACGCCAGTTTGTGTTTCAATGGAGTCGCCAAGTGAAAGATTTAAAAAAGCCTTAAAACTGTGTGCACTCTATGTTCACTATCAAAGAGTAACACTATCAACGAAATAGTTTGTCGTTTTCCCAGGGAAAAGATTTCGTAACTTCACTCCCCGGCAACGGTGCCAGAAAGATGTTGTTCCTAAGTCTGTACTTAAGGCTTAAAAGTACAGTGTCGAGGCATCCAAAAGTATATTAAATATTTATACAAAGATTATGCTAACCTTTGGTGTAGGAAACTAATGAGGGTTTCTACGTTCTCGCTGTCTAGCTTCCAACTGTTCCTGGGTAGTAATATCTTGTTCAATGGCTGCCCATGAATGTTCTAATTCCTCCGGGGTGTTCGTAGTTTTAAGGATCATGTCAAAAATATTTAAAGCGATATGTATTTGATTATATAGTCCGGGTTGAATATTAGGTTGAGTTGCTACAGGGACTTTCATTGAGGAACAGTACCAGTATGGAAATGATTTAAAGGGAGATTTCAACGCCGTTTCAATTCAGTCGAAATAAAGAGAAACTTTTGCATGAAGAACAAAATAAGAATACAAAATGAAGGCCCTTTCCCGTAACTGTATTATTTTTAGTAAAAATATGTGGAGTGGGAGAAAAACATTTATCTGTAGATAACGTAAGGTTCCTGTCAATAGAAAACTCACACATACACAGAAGAAGAATAAACTAGCATAGAAATAATTGACATAGTGTAAATAAATATATAATTCTGTAAATGCAAATTGGTCTTACACCCACTGATAGCTGGTGCAGAGGAAAGACAAGAAACAGTTACAGAAAGATGAAATCTCTTCACTATAGTAGTGGTCGTACTAAATTATAGTGATACACATCAATTATGAAAAGTGGAATGAAATGAAATAAGAAACATAATGAAACAAACTTGTAACACAGTCGTGACGAAAACGGGAATCTTCAAATTTTCTAGTATTAACTTCTCGAATGCAAAAAATCTATTACATTCACTACCAAAAAGGTCCAGCCTTTTCTTCTTTTTTTTGTCATCTATTTATACAAATTTTTCCCTGTTTTTTGAAACTCAACGGTGTCATAAATTCAGTTACAAAATGAGAGGAGCGAAATCACTCCACCTCTCCTACTCTATTTTCAAAAAATGCCAGGTGCTTGTCTTTGCGTGATTCAGTGCATATGATACATTTTTCCACAAACTGGGATACAAGCTGTGAAGGTTCTGCTTGACAGCTGGCCTCGGCAAAATAGCACTCTCGGGCTAACTGTGGAAGTTTATCACCTATTTGTGCATCAATGATGTTAAGGGCACTGAGTTGTGCGCTAGGTTGAATCAAATGTTCATCAACTTGAGCCATGTCTGCTCTGTCCATCTTAAAGATTTCCACTTAATCTCTCTCATTCTTCTCCTTCATGTCGAGGGAAATCTGATCTACATTCACCTACCTTAGCATCTCTGAATCACCTCCACTCTCCATTCCTAATAGCTCACCATCTATAGCATTGAAGGCTTCTTCTAATGAATTGGTCACTTTCTGGGCCTGTTCTTTGCTTAAGGTAATATTATGTTCCCAATCTTTTAACAAAATATTACCTCTAGTTTGTTCAGCGATGGTGAGTCCGGGAGAACCTGCTGAAAATCTGTTGTTAGTAGCTATCACTGCCTCTTGAAAGGTGACCCGAGCAACCTCTACGTTCTTTTCTTTGACGATCAGATTCTCAGAAATCCGATGCATTAACATGCAATCTTCTCGAATCTCTCCCACTTTGTCTAGCAGACTTTGTTGTGTAGAAGAGATCCTGCTTTGAATATCGATCGCTCGGGATTTAAAAATATTGATGTCGATGACCTTGCTTTCAGCGACCTCTAACTGAGCCTGCAGCTCTGTGATCATACTCCTTTGCTGACCCGACTGTATTCAACCATATCGGATCACTGAATGCACTTGTTCCAACTTGGTTTTGAGGACTTCTATCTCTTTTTTATTGGCCAATCGGGCCAGTTCTATTTCTCCACTCGCCTGACTCTTAGAGCTTTTTGCGGTCGAAGCTACTCGGGCTTCGAGAGTCTTGATCAGGTGATTCTTTCTCTTGAGCTTATTTTTCAACATCTTGACCGAGAATTGATTCGTCGACGCATACGCCCCTAGCGTTCCTGCGATCTCTGTGGCGAATTCATCACTCTTTTTGTTCTTTCCATCGGTCATCACTTTGAATTTTTTGACAGTTGATCCTTCATCCTAGCAGAACTCCCTTTTCACAACTGCTTTTCTCTTTTTGTCAAAGAAGAACTCATTGGGAGGAAGTTCTTCTTCTCTAATGGGCCTTAGTTCTTCACCGAAAATCCATCCTTCTTTTATATTTCCTTGCGTTGACTGCAAAGGGGTGATAGAAGTGATGGGTTCTGCGATTTGCTTCACCGCCTTTCATGGTGTGCCGAGTGAGTCCTGCTCCTTCGAAGGATTATAGGTATTCATCTCTGTCTCTAGATTCTGAGTTTCTGGCGGGTCTGTGTTTTTTACTTCCACCTCTGGACTATGTTCCTTGGGTGGGTCAGTAGTCTCTTCTTCTGTTTCGGGATTCTTCTCCTGCTCGAGATTCTTCTCCTGCTCGGGATTCTTCTCCTGCTCCCCTTCCTGCTGTTTTTTAGGTTTAGAAGTTTTCCCCTCAGAACTTTCATCATCCTTATTTTCATCTTTGGAAATACCCAAACCTCCCAGCACGACGGGGAGACATCTTCTTCTATGCTACTGAAACTTTAAAATAGAGGCCATGTCTTTGGGTGCTAAGATCTGATTCGAAATAGCACTTCCCCATAGGACCTCGCCCCTTGGAAAATATCATCCGAGGGTGAACACTCGTGTTCAAACTTCTTCAACCCACAATTTGACAAATGGGTGCTTACAATTTTCTGAGGATCATGCTTTTTATACTCAATAGAGACCAAACTTAAGTCTTCTAAGGTTGCAGCCTCAACCTTAGCATGTCCAAAATCCAATAAAGAATAAGAATTTAGTCGAATGGGGAAAAATGGCCATACCTTCTTCGATGACGCTTTGATCTCTTTACTCACTCCACCAATCATTGTTTGTCGGGCAATCTCGCGACAGGCCAGCTTGTCGGGGATGAACAGTGGTAGCGCAAGTGGAGGAACAGTAGCTCCGAAAACTCTGAAATAGGAGAAATCTACTTCTACATACCAGGCCGTGATACCACTCAGATTTGCATCAATGCTATCCGAGATCTGAGGTGGCGAACTACCAAAAATGGCGATGTGCAGGGGCACCATCACCTTGTTGAAAATCTCATAAATAAATTTATTTTCTTTATTTTCCCACAGTTTGTCGTGGTACTCATGCACAGTTTTTTCTTGGGTTGGACTCCAAGCCCAATTCATCAAAGGGAACGGGGTCATGGAACATATCGCGTCCATGATATACGAAGACATGAAAAATGAGGATGGTCTCCTAGCTGCCTTTTTCTCTCGATACTCTGTGACCCTATTGAACAAACTATCAGAGAGTATCTTTGCCCAATTAAATGAGCAACCTTCTGCTACCCAAAAGATGAGAGGTACCCACGGAATGTAGAAATGTTCTGTATCCTCCCTTCCGAAAAGTCGGCATGTCATCATTGCCACATACATATACTGTGGCTCTAGTGAAGCAATTGAATATACACCTTGGTCATTCGCTCTGAATTTCGCGGAGCGCGAAACCCAATCTTTTATCAAACCAGGCATGGTTTTGTCATATTGTTCGCACTCCTTCTTTTTGAATTCCTCCAGGAATTCAGCATTATACGTGTATTCAGCAGTTGCTGGGAGCTTGTACATGGTTTGGATATGCTCCGGTCTGAAAGTCCTGACCGTGGTCCGTTGGTCATTTATGATATTTTTGGTGGGTAGGTCTATGTGATCCAATGCCCATCGGATCATGTCGTAGTATGGGAGAAACCATGGTCTGGTTGCAACCAGGTGCATACCAGACTGAACAACTGTCTTGTATTTAGTGTTCAGGTCGTCCTTTACATTATCATTGTCATCAGAGTCTGAATATTTCACCAACTCAGATTACAGAATATCTGAAACAAACGACCAGCTGGGTACTGAGCTGCCAGTCCGAGGTGAAGTATCTGAGATGTTTTCTGAACCCTGCGCTGCAACCTCGACATTCGCTTTTGCTGCTCTCCTTGGAGCCATGTCTGAAACTTATGTTTTCTCTCTTTTGCGATAGACCTATGTATACATGCAGAGATTAGTTCACTCGGAGAAAGGTGAGCTCTGTGCAGCTATGAGAAATGTTTGAAATGGAATGAAACTCTCGTATATATTTGAAAACCCTATACTACTTGAAATAAGTCTGTCAAATCGCAAATAGAAACGAATTTATTGCATAAATCTGATCTTATTTATTCATGGATTTACCCTAATTCTTCATTAAGGTCATCAATGTTTGGTGGCTTGACAGGCAGTCGGGTTATGGAGAGCAAGCAACTACCTCGTGAAGTGTGCAAACCTCGACGTGCGGGACGTATCTCGTTTAAATTTAAAATTTCAAATCTTAGTGACTCAAATAATTTTCTCGCTTTTCGCTGCATCATGAATTTCCTTTTCACTTTTTGACTCTTCAACTCGAGAGACTGTGAGTGCCGATTTTAGCTTAATTAACAGTAACCATGATTTGATTCATCCTTAATTATATAATTAATTTACTCGCCATATCACGACTTGGGAATTTGAAGACAGACTTTTGGGAGAATGATATGCCGAGTCACGATATCGAGATGTGGTGATAATTAAGGTTCGAATTATGAGAAGGAAATCTTAGATTAGGCGACTAATTAATCTCTCTATAATCATGTCGCAACTTCGTGAATCAGGGTTTTGGACACCTTAACTTTATGAAAGAAAGTGTCGAGAACTAAATTTAACCATGGTTAGTTTTTTACCTTTAATCTTTGACCAAGGTTATCACAAAAGTTATCGTGTTCTCGGCTCTCGGGGCTGTAAAAAAAAAAACTTAGGTTCGACAAATGCCGAGGCGCGAACTCCTGACAATGCATACTCATGAGTTAAAAGTTGTACCTTAGTTAATGTTTTGAGCGAAAAAATAAAAACGAATTCACAGTTTCGTGTCTTAGGACTTTTGAATTCAAATATTAAAGTATCCGACTTGCAATATTTGAAAATAAAACAAAAGAGAAAACATACTTACAAAAATGGATCTTTTTTGAAAGTGAAAAAGCATTACTATCCAGGCGACAAGATTTCAGAGTTTTAAGATCTTGGAAGGAAAAGAAAATCAACTTTAGATCTCAAGTATCAAAGAAATTGAAAATTGCACGAGGTGAAAAACAAGGGCAGCTCCAACAAATTCTCTCATACTTACTGAGTGCCTCGAAGGTCTAGGTGGTTGACCTAACACTTACAGCTCGAAAGGCCATTCTCCGTACCCTCAAAGAGAATTTGGTCATGGCATAGAATTGCATGAAACAACAAGCATGTCAAGGTCACTCTAAACATCAATTTTCAGAAGGGGATCAAGTGTTTCTTCGACTGCAACCTTACAAGAAAATTTCCCTCAAGGTTGAGCATTATCAAAATCTAGCACCCAAATTTTATGGTCCTTATACCGTGCTCAAGCATGTGGGACAAGTCACCTAGCTACATCCTATTTTTCATGTTTCATGCTTAAAGAAGGTGATTGGAGGTAAGTGCCAAATTCAAACCAACCTTCCAGAGTTAGTTGAAGAAGGATCCATTTGGCTACAACCAGAAGCAGTTTTGGACCAGCGTGAGCGTCGCCTACGTCAGAGAACCATCAAGGAAGTGCTAGTCCAGTGGAAAGATACAACTCCAGCAAATGTCACTTGGGAACCAGCTACCATTCTGCAGCAATTTCCTCATCTCAAGCCTTGAGGACAAGGCTGTTTTTAAGGGGGTGGACATGTTAGGGTCCTAACCCGCACATAGGTAGAACAATATATTCGTATGTAATAAAGGTCAATATTAATAAGGCCTTTCAATAAAATACAATAAGGCGGATGTAAGAAGACCTAATAGAAGATTTCGCTTCTAGAAGGATATTCCTCTAGATGCTTTTTTTTAGTATAAATAGGAGTCGAGGGTATGAGAACCCTAGCTTGGATATTGTAATAGAGCTTTGCTCAACTGGAGGTTTCCCCCTCGAAGAGGCCCGTGAACATTTCTTTCAGATTCAAAGTGTTATTTCTGTTGTTATTCTTATATCATTTCAGTGTTATTGTGGCGAATGTTTTGGTTATATTGTTGTTATTCTACCATTTCTAGCATTTTATTTCTGGTTTGCATACATTTTATATCTGGTATATTACAAACATTGGTGTGAAAATAATCACCATTGTCTATATCGTACAACATTGTTTGTCTTTATTTTTGGTGTAAGGCATTTGGTTTTCATTATTCTCATTAGTGAATAAAAAAAATTAATTTCATAATCATATAGGGTTAGCTTTTAGGTGTATTGGTTTGTTAATGTCCTTTGGGATCTAATATTGTTTTGGATTGTTGGTTATTTTATTTGGAGCATGGGATTTTTATTTTATGTTTGAGTTTGTGAAAAAGGAATTCTCTTTTCTCTCTCGTAGATAGTTTTTGTCGAAAGAAAATTTTGCATTGGTTGCATCTTCATATTTCAACATTCTTTGGGTTTGAAATATCTAAAACATCATTTATTCCACTTCCATATCCTTTGACTAATCAACAGTCAATTAAAAATAAAGTGCTTAATTTAAAATCTATTAGACCCTTCTCTTTTTGCAAACTAACATAATTAGGATTTAGGGACATGGTGTAGGATTGGAGAGTTAACTCTCAAAGGCCATAAAGCCAAAACTAGGAATTCACTAGAGAGTGTTTAAATCCATTAGTAGCAAGGCGCACTTGCCAGGAAATCACCTCTAACACAGGTGCCAAGCACAAGGTCCCACTAGAGAAAGTGGGGTGATATCCCCTCTCCACGTGTTTTGATGTATGTTTGACTACTATGTGTATGGGGGTTTTGGAAGTGTCAATGTCGTCTAAGTGGCTTCACTTCTCAAAGTTGTGGGGTTTGTTTCCCTACTAATATTTGTGATCTAGACCCACAACTTTGTTGCTCAGTCATTGATTGTGAAGTGGTATCCATAGTGACTTTTCCTAGGGAATCACACAGGTGACCACGAGTGGGAAGTACCTATGGTACCTGAAGAAAATGTTGAATCCATGTTTCAGTTCCCGTAGAGGGTGCCCATATTCATGAGGGTACTTACACCAATAAGGGATGTTACATGTGGGTTATCATAATTATCTATCTCACCTTTTGTAGCCAAACCTTGGGGACTTGACATCCCCCAAGGGTTGGCTTTTAGAAGACCCCTTTGTCCAAAGATTTTCCTATTGATATCATAGATTTGGTAGGGGTGTGCTCTGTATTTTTGGTGTCTATTTGGCCATAGGATATTTTTTTCCATGGATAAAACATAGTTTTTCACCATGGTTGACCAATCTCTTCACTGATTATGTAGACAACAAGGACTTTATCTTGTGGGGGAATATCCACCATCTATTAGGTGGAGGGTATTATCCACAATATATGACACCAACCAAGTAGCCTTAGAAATCAACTTAGTAGATTGTAGATATTGAAGTGGTTGATGAAAGTCCTCCATAGAATTTTAACCCCCTTTGACTAGGCCTTTTGAACCCGTTCTTCTTGGTGATCCTTTTTCATATTCAACCATTATCACCTAATGTCAGGTGTGACTACTTAATCCAGCATGGGGGGACCCATTCCTTCATCCCTTAGTAGAATAGGAAGAGTCTCTTTGACCTCCTCCTTGCCATCCATTAGTGGAGCTTGTTCTTGTTATAACCCTAAATTGCACTATCCCTGCTTACCTGGCATCAGGCCTACTTATGCCTCTTCCTAGCCAAAGCCATGCTGAGTAATTCCTCAAAAACCACTCAAAACAAGCAACCCGCGCCCTAACTTCTCACTGGGTGCGGGCATCCGCTTGCTGTCCTTACACTGCACGCGGGTATCCGCGGGCTAACCCAAAACAGCCCGCGGGTACCTAACAAAGAAAAAAATCAGGAAAGTTTCCGCCGGGACTCAAGGCTTTTTGTCAGTTAACTGGAACTCCGAGCCATGCATGGCCGAGAGTTCGCCAATAACCCTAGCTCCTTCTAGCCTATAAAAGGAGGGGTAGGGGTACTATTCAA
>CBVK0103243688.1:0-10900 GCA_900067695.1 Picea abies
TTACAAAGTATGATGTTATGCTGTCATCATCATTCATCTTCATGTTACGGAGCTCATTCTTCAGACTCATAACTTGTCCGATGTTTCTGACTGAGAAGAGATTTGTTAGGGCATCGTAAATCTTCTTTGATAAGCCAAGATGGGAGATGTAGGGTATCAAGTGGTCTTTTATAGAATCCACTATGATACTCATGGCATTGATGTCAACATCCTTGAACTTCTTCATAGCTACAACGTTCTACGGTTCCTTCTCTTCTCCTTCTTCAAACTCTGGCTTCACGATCTTTCCTTTCACGATATCCAGCACTTTATTCTTGGCAAGGATGAGGTCAATCCTTGTCTTCCACGCTCTGAAGTTAGAGGCTCCATCTAACTTGTTCTCAGACTTCATAGAGTTAGTCATGGCTTGCTTGACTTGGTCAAACCCTAGATTTGACCAAAAATCCAAACTTCACGTCTTGGCTTGCTGAGAATGTCAGGAGATGCGCTAGGCTAGAGCGCACTGATCTATCCGGAGATTAGGTCAATCCATTCACTTAAGGTGCTTCAACAAGAGGTTTAGGGTTTCTGCAACTGCTCCTGCTAGTAACCCTAGCGGTAGTGTCTTGGGAGTTGCTTCTGCTAGTAACCCTAGCTGCAGTGTCTCAACGAGCTCAATATCCTAGCGGCTATGTTTCCTTCCAGCGTTTAGACTAAATGAAGGAGGTGTGGGCCCATAACCTCTTAGAATATAGAAGATGGTGTGCTCGTTTTACCATTGACGATACCCTCATCACCCAACCATAGGCCGAAGCCACCCTCCGAGCACCTTAACCTTGACTGAGAATTACTCCGAAAGCAAACCCTAGGCTAGATAGCCAAACAAGGTGTAGCGCATCTTCCTCCAAGGATAGCGCACCAACAATAATTGATCAGAGAGTCCAAACCCTAGCCAAGAGATAGTCCAAGCTCATACTGAAAACTAGTTGTCGCTGCAGCTGCACCTCCACATGTGCGCACCAGACTGGGAACTGCAGTGCGCACCAAACTGGGAACTGCAATTCTGAGATGCTGTCAAATGAGAACTGGCGCCCTGTATTTATACTTGTTCTGCCAGATTTGCTGGGCCGACTTCTCTTTCTGGATATGTGTCTGTTCAGTATATTATTATTATTTATGGCCGACTTCTTCTCTTGGAGGCTAATAAACTAATATAAATTATCTTCTTGAGCCGACAAGACTTCTAGGGTTATTAGCCAACTCATTAGGGTTTTCTCTTGCTTTCCAGAGTCTCCTATTCTCGTCAGGTTCACACGTGGAGGTAAAGACCTCCTGCAGCTACCATAATATTAACACATAGAAGAGGGGAGGTCGTACCACTTCCCCTCTTACACTATGAGCTCAAACAATCAAGCAAAAAAAAGAAGAAGTGCACTATTAAGCTAGAAAATGAAGGGGGGGGGTTAGAAATAGCTACCAAATCCCCCAAAGGGGTCTTGAAGTGTTGTGTGTGTCTCTTTGGGGCAGCCAAGAGCCTCCAACCAGATCTGATATACCTGCAAAATCAGCAAGCTTTGCTTGCTAGGATGGCTACACACAACCAAAAGAAGTTAAGGAAACCCTTGCCCTTTTGGGGCAAGAACTTTCCACAATAAAGGATATATATTTGATATAATTTTTTACCTACTTGAACAATTATATGCTAGCTGAAAATGAAATGAATGGACAGCAATATTAGGAGAGGAACAATAGATTTGGAGAATTGGAGTATGTGAGAGCTTCAAGGGACCCTTCTACTAGAAGGAGTTCCCAATGAAACCCTAGAGATGAACCTGCAAGATCTCTTCAAACAACATGCATACAATAGACAATATGTTGATGTATTGCAATTAAACGACACTTCTATTTAACCAAACACATCAAGATATATAAGCCAAATAGGCATATGCTCTATTAGATCTACTTAGATAACACTTTACCTAAGATCTAGTGTTGCAAGCACTTAAAAATATCAATACAAAGTTACCTCCCATGCATAAGAAAAATAAGCATACGCCTTAGTCTTCTTGTTGTCCTCCAAAGCTTCTCCAAAATTTGTATTACTCAAGAAAAATGGTTTTGGAGAGAAATACTCCAAAACCCTAGAGCATAGAATGGGAATGAAATGGAATGAATGACTAGAGAGAGAGAGTTGGAAATCAAGTAGCATAACAATAGCTCAAGATATGGTGAGATGGGGAGGAGAAAAGAGATCTATTTATACTTAGAGAGGCAAACCTACCTCTCTTGGATCTAAGCCAAGTGTCCACCACCAAGCAAAGGAGTAGATCTCTAGGCTAGGGCGCACCTCTTAGGGTTTGCACAATAGATCTAGGGTGTAGAAAAATAGAAAAATTAGTTTGAGAGATCCAAGGGCATGTAGGAGGCATGGGATTCGTGCCAAGGTAAGTGAAGAGGCTCCAATAATTTTTTTTTAAATTATTTGTGGAATTTCTAAAAGAGGGAGGGCGCACTTCTCTTGGAGGGCGCACCACTTGGAATGAGGGAAAGGTGATGAGGGGTGAAAGATGAGTGAGGGGTGTTGGGATCACACAAAACTTCATAGGAGAGGTGTGGGATCCGTGCTAGGGTGAGAGGAAGAGTCTCTATCAATAAAAAACGAAATTTTCATTGGAGAGACACAAAGGAGGGCGTAACTCTCTTGGAGAGCGCTCCCTAAGGTCGAAAATCAACCCAAATGCAAGGATGGGTGATGTGGAGTAAGTGGGGTCACCTCTAGGGGTGATAATAAGGCCAAATGAAGAGAAATCTCAAGAGAGGGGGCCACACTCAAGTCACAATTTAATTAAAAAGGGAAAAACGTCAATCCCCCTAGGGGGGCGTAACTTTTGAGTGTGGAGGTGGTAAAAGGGGTTAAACAAGTTTGAAAAAGGTTGGGAGGCTAAGGTTATGCTTAGGGGGTCTCTCTCTAACCATCATTTCAACATTTCACATCATCTAACTCATTATTACAATTCTTACATCTTGCCATGTTTGGACTTTAGCAATTAAAATTGTTGTTTTAGACTGACTGACACTCTGGGTGGACTAACCCATTGCTAAAGTTGTCCGACTGAGTTGAAACTTGGTCCATGGATGTAGGGGGTGCTATTCCATTTCTTTTAAGCACAAATACCCCTATCAAAAGTCCAAGGATCCAATTTTTACAATTATTGCTCAAAAATAATTAATTAATTAAATAATTAAACCTCCAAACTTAGGGAAATTTAATTAAAAATTAATTAATTAAAAAAAACTAACCTAGACTCGACGAAATTCCACGAAACTTTCTATGATGCCTTGCATGGTCATTTACAATGAATTCCCTATATAGTTACCAAAACATAAGCCCACTAGAACGTCGTTCACCACTTTGGAGGACTTATTGCAAGTGTGAGGGAAAAACTCAAGGGAAATCATTAAGGCTGAAAAGCCCAACTGATAACCTGAGGATAAAAAACCCTCAGTGAAAGGAACTCTCCCAGTGAACCGATCCCAAGGTAACTGACCTAGACATGACTCATGCAGACCTATTACATTATTAACCCACGCAGGGGTGCGGAAATTCCAATTACAAAAATAAGTGTTGGGGGCAAACACTGCCCTGTAGGACCAAAAGTCTTCGACAACATGGCATCTGATGATGCATCTCTTCATGGCACATGAGTTGACCACCGGTGCTAAATGGGCGGTCAACAGGAGATTTTAGGGTTTTGGTACATGAGTGGACGGTGAGTGGCACCTTTTTTTACTTTGTCCAATAGCAAATTAGACAAGGGGGGCGCACTAGGGAGTGAGAGGGTTTCCCCTTTAATTTTTTGAGTTTTGGTGATTTTCTCTCCAAGGGGGGGCGCAACTTCCCTAGGGGGGATGATTAAAAGATGTGATGGCTAGGTGAGGGGGGTGAAATAAAGTTAAGAAAGGGGTTTGGGTAGCTTAGGAAAAGGTTTAGACATCTTCTCCCACTCTTTCTCTAAGCAATTTGCTCATTTTACAATTATTTGACATTTCTGACTTTGTCAAACTAAGCAACTTGGACTCCTCTTGAACAAATACCTAGCAAAACTTGCCCAATTGAGTTGAAACTTGGTCCAAGGGTGTAGGGAGTCTCATTCCATTTCTTTTGAACACAAATAACCCTATCAAAATCCCAAGGACCTAGTTTTTACATTTTTTACATCAAAATTAATTAAAATTACCATTAACTAGGTAATTTTAAAAAATTAAAAAAAAACTATTAAAACTCGACAGAATTCCGCAAGATAGGAGATGTCTAGCATAGTCATTTACAATATTCCTAGACCCGAGTCACCATAGGACTCGATCATTAGAACGATCATTAGTCGCCTTTCACCACTTTGGAGGATTATTGTGGGAGTGAAAAACTCAAGGGTAATTAAAAAAGCTGGTTAGGCCAAATTAATTACCTGAGGAAAAAAAACACTCGATGAAAGGACTTCCCTAATGACAAAGTCCTAGGTAACTAACCTACAATATGATCCATGCAGACCCATTACATTATAATCCCACGCAGGGGAGCGGAAATTCCAATTACAAAAAGAAGTGTTGAGGCCAAAACTGCCTTGTAGAACCAACAAGTCTTCAGCTATGTTGCACCCTCAGGTACATATCTTCATGGCACATGGAATTGACCCCCTAGTTGAAATAGGTGGTCAACACAGGGTACTATTCCATATTAAATCTGGGCATGAAAATCGAGGCACTTTTCTATTGTTTTGATTGTGCGGTCCGTACTGTTTGTACAAGAAATCAAGCTCTGATTTCAAGGCTGTCTTGCACAGAAAACGAGATGGAATTTTTGCCCAGTTAGTGAGATAAGTACAGTGTATTAATGCTGAAAGTACATTGCTGTAAACTCAAAAATATTTTCCTGCGAGCTCAATAAGAAAGAATCTCTCCTTGGCTGATTTTACCTTCGGGGTTTTTCCAGGGGCATTGCCCAGAAATCTTTGTGCCAAATGCATGCTTGAATGCTATCTATTGTTCATTTATTTCCGTTGTTGACTTTCAAATTTCTTAGTCATTTGTATTTATGCTCATAGTTCCAGTGGAATGCATGTGTTAACTTGCATTATTGGCGAATGACCATTGGAGGTTGAAAACATATTATTGACTAAGTGTTTGTCTAGTATTTTCAACATTTGGCTCCTCTCAATTCGGTTTTCATGAATGTACTACATGGACGAGCACCTAGAAGTCTGGTTGATAAAGACACGAGGGGTTGGGGAGGCTCCCAGTACACAGTTTGTAAAGGTTTTAAGCTTCTCTCGAAAAATCGGTCTTCCTTCCTTTGTTCTAAGTTGTGGAAAACGGTGTGGCACCCTAATGGGATGCCTAAGGTAAACTCATTTATTTGGCTCCTAGTCCATTGCAAAGTTCTTATCATTGAAAACCTTAGGAATAAGGGCATTCTAGGCCCATCTTGGTGCACCCTATGCCATCAACATGAGGAATCCATTCAGCATTTGTTCATCCAATGCAGTTATTCCAAAGAGGCATGAAGCCGTGCTCTAGGGGACTTCTTTCTAATGAATTGGTCTGATGATGTTAAAGATTTTTTCACCAGTAGGGAGAAGAATTATAGAGGTAGCTACCATTATAAACCTGGGCCTAAAAGATTGTAGATGGTTTTTCCAAAATATATGTGTTGGACAATTTGGCTAGCTCGAAATAAAAGTATTTCTCAGGAAGAAGCAATTTCTCCCAGACAAACAACAATTAAAGCAATCTCCTTATGCGCAAAGTATATGCACCTTCGTTCTCTCAAACAAGATTCGATTCTGGAAAATTGCGAAATATTTTGGACAAATTTGTTCTCCCTTGCAGCTACCCCTCTCCTCTCTTCGGGGAAATAGATCTCCATTCCAAAGTGGGCCAAAAGGAAAACCAAGGCGGAATTCTCAAAATGTTTGAAGCAATTAGGGGTATATTCTTTGTTCTTCAATGTTTCATCTAGGAATAATCCTGGGGTGGCATACGCGGGTGGGAGTTTTCTTGATCCTGGATGGAAGATTGTCACGTATTATTCATGGGGATTAGGGTGAAATACCCCTGATCCCGCTGATCAAGATATTTGCTATTGATCTATTATTCTACCTTGCAGATCTGATACACTAGGGGTTTCTGGATGCGTTTTAGTTGTATGTTTGAGATCTTGATAGTTATTGCATGTGCATGTTGCATATTTATGGTTTAAACAGCATATAAAGGATGCATGCAAAAGTAAAGAACATCAACTGCCCAATATCATGCATTATACGGTTCGAGCATGGAAATACAATAGCCTACTGGAAATATAGAATATAAACGTCAGCCAGATCTCATGGATCGGTACTGGAATACAATCAAATAACATAAAAATTCCCGTGATCGGAAGATGATAGCAGATCTGATGCATGCACGGATAGATCGACGAAATTATGTGATTTCTGGCAAAGTACGGTAACCGCTACCAACTGGAAAACTCGTTCGAAAGTTCAGACCGTCGAAATACATTGGAAACTGCTCCAAAAGAAGCGCCCTGGCCTCTAAACTGCAATGGGTGAGTGCCGAATCTCGAATCTGGTCTCTGAGGCACTAGATCTGGACCCCTGGGGGGTTTGCGCACCTCCTGGAGCACTGGATGCACCCCAAAGGATTCTGTTGACCACCTATTCAACTAGGGGGTCAACTCCATGTGCCATGAAGTAATGCATCGTCAGATGCTAGTATGTCGAAGACAGTTTGGTTCTACTAGGCAATTTTTTGCCTCTAGCACAAATTTTGTAAGCGGGATTACTGCACCCCTGCGTGGGTTAATATTGTAATAAGTCTACATGGATCATGTTAGGTCAGTTGCCTTAGGGTTCCTTCATTAGGAGAGTTCCTTTCACTGAGTGTTTTTTATCCTCAGGAGGTTAATGTGGCCTAACCAGCCGGGTTAATCTCCCTTGAGTTTTTCACTCCCACCCAATAAATCCTCCAAAGTGGTGAAAGGCGTTCTAATGAAGTTATTCCTAGGTAGCTAGTGTTTAGGAATGTTGTAAATGACCATGTAAGACAGCACGCGAAATTTCACGGAATTCCGTCAAGTATAGCTAGGTTTTGTTTAAGGTTCCGAATTAATTAATTAATTCTGGGTAATTAATGTAAAACTTAGGTCCCGGGATTTGCGATAGGGGTATTTGTACTCAAAAGAAAGCTAATGAGACCCCCTGCACCCGTGGACCAAGTTTCAACTTTGTCGGACAAGTTTTGCTAGGTTGTTTGTCCACTTAAGAGTTTTTCGGAAAAACGACAATTTTAATTGCCAAACCCAGAACATGGGAAAATGTAATTTTTGTAATAGTGGACCAAATTAAGTGAAGTAAAGGGAAAATAATGTGAGAGATACCCCACCTAACCATTTCTTAACCCTTACCTACCCTTTTAAACCCACATTTGATTAAAATCAAGTTTTAATTAAATCCACTTGTGAGCTCACGTCCCCCTTCCCACGTGAGCTTATATGTAAAGCATATATTGTATTAATAACTCATTTATATGAGTTATAGGCCCCTCCTTGCTTACTCCCCTCTCCACCACTCACATCACACTTAGGAGTGTGCTCTACACACTCTCCTCATGCCTCACGTATCTCCCTCACGTCCCCACTCCACGCCTTCACATCCTCACGTAAAGCTTGGAAGCATCACAATTAAAGTGGAAACTCTCATTTATTTGATGCGTGGGACCTCCCCTTTCCCTCTCATCCACCAATCGCATAACATTTTGGAGTGTGGCCACCACATCCTCCCACACACTCCTCCTCACACTCATGCGTCCCTCACTAAAAGCTCACGCTTTCCACTTTGAATCCATGCTTTCTCTTTTAAATGATGGGTAAGATCTCAAGTGGAGATGGAAACATCTCCCTTGATTTAAGAAACATCACGTTTTAGTTTGGAAGCATGCTTTAATGCATGCGTGGATCTCCTCCTTCAACCCATGCGTGGGTCTCCTTGCCATTTTTGTTTAACCTTACTTGCTTTATCCTCTCTACTATCCTTTACTTACCATTTCCTCCAACCTAAAAGACTATCCCCTCATTGGTTGTTTTTCTCCATGAGTTGTCCCTTCCCTTGGATGTTTGACACATGTTGAAGATCCAAGAGGGGTCTCCTTAGCTTCTCAAGCTATTTAAGAGACCCCTTACTCCCTCATTTATCACCTTTCATTAATGCACTGTTATGCTACTAGTTTCTCACCATCCCATTCTCTCTATCTCTCTCATTATTGTAGAAATTATCTGAGGTCCTATGAGGCTACCATCTAAGGTCTGTCCTTGACCTTAGTATGGCTCTAAGTTTCAACTGTAAGGCTGTCTTCTTTTGCTGTTTTAGGACAGCAAACAGTCATCCCACTTTCTACTCAATGTTTTATAGGTTAAGTGCTCTTTTAAGGTGCCCTTGCAAGTGTTTTCTTATCTCAATGTTAGCACATGCAATATAACTTAAAACACATAACACTACCTCTAGATCTTGAACTTTAAAATGTTGATCTACACTACTAAACATGCATAAATTTGACACAAGTATTTTTTGTCAACATGACCCTGGATAAAACCCCCCCGGGGAAAACCAAGTTGGGATATATGTCTATATAATTGTGATTAAAGCAAGAGATACAACAAGTAATGAAATACAATGGAACCTGTATACATAGCAAGCTCCTCACGAGCCTTGCCACAAGATCCAGAGAAAGAAGTGCCCAAACTGTGGTGTGCCCTCTCCCTTTGTTGCCCTCTGTACTGAATTGAGGCGCCCAAGCTCATCTGTAGCCCAATGAAGAAATCCCTCCACAGGAATGTCCTCTCTTGTGCTGCCTCTCCATAGAAACTGTCAGCGCTCGAATCCTCCAAGTAGATCTGCTACCAGGTAGCTGCCAGTCCTCTCAACTCATGCGCCCTCCTCCAAGCAGAAATGATCACAGTAAATAAACTGAACCTGAAACTGAAAGTCTCTCGATCATGAAGAACCATCTTCCGGTTCTCATTAGAGCTCTCATATAGCTTGCATAAAGATGCCCACATCTGATATGCATGAGCCTTCCCCGTCACATGGGGTATGATGTGATCCCGGACTGCATCAGAAATAGTCCTCTTCGCCTTGTTGTTCCTCTTCCTGTATTCTGCCACCAAGACGAGAGCAGTAACAGGAATAGCAGGAACAACCGCCTCGACTATATCCCATAGCTCGAGGTCCTCCAAGACGAAGACCATCCTCGCCTTCCAAGGCGGCCAATTGCTAGCCCCGGCTAGCCTGTCCTCCACACGCATCTGAGATACTGACATGTCTGCCAACTGTGCTCACTCTGATGCTCCCAATGCAAAGGAACGTTGCCTCACTCCTGTCAACACAGGTGTGAAAAGAGGCAAGCGAATCCACGACCTCACTCCTAATCTCTAGGTGTGAAAAGAGGTCGTCTCTACAGCCTCACTCCTGTCCACGCAGGTGTGAAAAGAGGCTGTCCACAAGTGTCAAAAATCAGCCCAACAAATCTGCCCACAACTGTCCACCAACATTGTAAACTAGTTGTCCAAAATCTGCCCTGAGTTGTGCAGCTGGCAATGAAAGAGAGGTACCTTCAAATCTGAAGTTTACCCACTGTTTTGGACTGTAAACTTGTTGTCCAAAACAGCCAACAAATCTGACATAAAAACTTCTCCAAACTGCCCAAAAAGTGCTCCAAAATCAGCAAGTCTAAGCCACCTTTGGCTCTGATACCATGTAGAAATTATCTGAGGTCCTATGAGGCTGCCATCTAAAGTCTGTCCTTGACCTTAGTATGGCTCTAAGTTTCAACTATATGGTTGTCTTATTTTGCTGTTTTAGGACAGCAAACAGTCATCCCACTTTCTGCTCAATGTTTTATAGGTTAAGTGCTCTTTTAAGGTGCCCTTGCAAGTGTTTTCTTATCTCAATGTTAGCACATGCAATATAACTTAAAACACATAACACTACCTCTAGATCTTGAACTTTAAAATGCTGATCTACACTACTAAACATGCATAAATTTGACACAGGTATTTTTGGTCAACATGACCCTGGATAAAACCCCCCCGGGGAAAACTAGTTTGGGATATATGTCTATATAATTGTGATTAAAGCAAGAGATACAACAAGTAATGAAATACAATGGAACCTGTATACATAGCAAGCTCCTCACGAGCCTTGCCACAAGATCCAGAGAAAGAAGTGCCCAAACTATGGTGCGCCCTCTCCCTTTGTTGCCCTCTATACTGAACTGAGGCGCCCAAGCTCATCTGTAGCCCAATGAAGAAATCTCTCCACAGGAATGTCCTCTCCTGTGTTGCCTCTCCATAGAAACTGTCAGAGCTCGAATCCTCCAAGCAGATCTGCTACCAGGTAGCTGCTAGTCCTCTCAACTCATGCGCCCTCCTCCAAGCAGAAATGATCACAGTAAATAAACTGAACCTGAAACTAAAAGTCTCTCTCCACAGAAACTAGCGCCCAAGCTCTCATCTCCCAATGCATCAGATCTCATCCTGATCTGACAAGTCCTCCTCTCCCAGTGAGCAACTGAAGGATAATAAATGCGCCCCTCCTTCTCAAGATGCGCCCCTCCTCCATATGCATGCTCCTGACAAAGAAAGGAAAGCTAAGACTCCATGGATAACCTCTCCATGCAAGCTCCAAGCTAACTCAAGCTCCTCCTCAAGCTCTCAAGGGTTTTGCTCAAACCCTCATGAAGTGCGCCCCTCTCCTCCTCAAGACGTGCGCCCTCCTTCTCTTCTCCAAAAGTCTCAAGTGAAGAATGAGTCTCCAAAATGCCTTTACCCTCTCTTTAGCCTCCTCATGCCCACCCTAAAAGATCAATGGCC
>CBVK0103243716.1:0-11054 GCA_900067695.1 Picea abies
TTCTAGATGGAGAAAATTTGTTAAGAGGGAAGACCCACCAATGCTAGTAGTCCAAGTGGGATGCTAACCCCTAAAGAATAACTTGTTTCCACAACCATCCCTATAACTGACCTAGATTCATTTTGGCCAGGGACTGCCTTAATAGTGCATACCCCTAGTTAGAATAGGGGTGGGGACTGAGGGGCCCAGTCTCCACTAATAAAGTTTGTTGCTTCTTAGACACTCACATATGATGACTCTAATAAGAATCCAAGGAATATGAATTCAAATGATTATTTCCTACAATGAATGTGGAGTGCAAGTTCTCTAAACCCATTCGATGCTCTATCTCGATGGGAAGGTGAGGAGATGAATTTTATTTTAGAAATTGCTCGTTGAAGACATTATCATGGAATGTATAGGGGATTATTAACCCATGTTGCAAATCCATAATTCAAAGAGTAAGATATGTTGTTTATGAGCTTGATATTTTGTATTTACAAGAAGTCAAAGTAAATGGGATTTTTCTTAAATCATGTATTCTAGTAATTTGACCAAATTTTGATATTTTTTTCAATAACCTTGATTAAGGCAGAGTGGGAGAGTAGGGGGTTGATTAATTGGCTACCCTGCCATCTAATACTAATGTTTTGGCTATCAAATAAGGAAAATTTGAGCACAAAGTTAGCCAACATGGTTCCTTCCAAGGCCATGAAAAATCCCATCCTAAAGACAATACATGAGGTAATGAATTCCCTCCCAATGAAAATACTATTGATGTTCACGACTCTATATATTTTGATGTGTCTAATATATAAAAAAAAACCCGCTCTACTAGGGTATTTTATGAGGTGAATCTTACACAAGGTTGTGATTAAAGATTGGGGAACACATGGATGGATTTGTAACTCCATCTACACACTTACCAAGGGATTTTTTTTAATTTCCATTCGAGGAAGAAAATAATTATCATGAAGTCATATACCAAGGCCCCTAAATGTGTTGAAACACACTAGTTTCTTTTGTTTGATGGCACGAAGAATTGTCCATTAAAGAAGCCTCATAGTTGTATTTCCCAATCTAGGTGGAATTCCTAAGGCTACCTATGTAATTTTGGGCATTTTTATAACATATATTAGTGGCAATCAATGATTTTATTTTAGTACCATGAGCCAAAGAAGTTGTTCAATACGTGTCCCCCATAAAAAGGTTGCTTTATGATTGACATATCCATGGATTTAAAAGAGTTTGTGCTCATTTGAGCAAAAGGGTGTGTTAGCCAATAGTGCATATGATACCTCAATAACAATTGCTTCAATTTCAAAATCCCCCACCACAGAATAAAAGATTGTCCTTCTCTAGCAAAATTTTAACCTACACCTTTTGTATATGGCCCTATTGGGCCTACACACCTAGTTGCATACAAATTGTTCTAGATAGAGAAAATTTGTTAAGAGGGAAGATCCACCAATTCTAGTAGTCCAAGTGGGATGCTCAACCCCTAAAGAATAACTTATTTCCACAACCATCCCTACATATGACCTATAAAAATCCTTCTAGCTTCATTTTGGCCAGGGACCACCTTAATAGTGCATATTCCACCAGTTAGAATAGGGGCGGGGAATGAGGGGACAATCTCCACTAATAAAGTTGATTGCTTCTCAGACACTCACATATGATGAATTTAATAAGAATCCAAGGAATAAGAATTCGAATGATTATTTCCTACAATGGAGTGGAGTGCAAGTTCTCCAAACCCATTCAATGCTCTATCTGGGTGGGAAGGTGAGGAGATGAATTTTCTTTTAGAAATTACTCGTTGAAGACATTATCATGGAATGTATAGTGGATTATTAACCCATGTTGCAAATCCATAGTTCAAAGAGTAAGAGATGTTGTTTATGAGCTTGATATTTTGTATTTACAAGAAGTCAAAGTAAATGGGATTTTTCTTAAATCATCTATTCGGGTAATTTGACCAAATTTTGTTATTTTTTTCAATAACCTTGATGAAGGAAGAGTGGGAGAGTAGGGGGGTGATTAAATGGATACCCTGCCATATAGTACCAATGTTTTGGTCATCAAATAAGGAAATTTTGAGCACAATGCTAGCCAACATGGTTCCTTCCAAGGCCATGAAAAATCCCATCCTAATGACAATACATGAGGTAATGAAATCCCTCCCAATGAAACTCCTATTGACGTTCGTCTATATATTTTGATGTATCTAATATATAAAAAGAACACACTTTGCTAGGATATTTTATGAGGTGAAGGTTACAAGAAGTTGTAATTAAAGCTTGGGGAACACATGGTTGGATTTGTAACTCCATCTACACACTTACCAAGGGATTTTTTTCAATTTCCATTTGAGGAAGAAAATAATTACCGTGAAGTCATATACCAAGGTCCCTACATGTATTGAAACACACTAGTTGTTTTTGTTCAATGGCATGAAGAGTTGTCCATTAAAGAAGCCTCGGAGTTGTATTTCTCAATCTAGGTGGAATTCCTAAGGCTCCCTATGCAATTTTGGGCATTTTTATAACCTATATTAGTGGAAATCGAAGGTCTCATTTTAGTACCATGAGACAGAGAAGTTGTTCAATACATGTCCCCAATAAAAAGGTTGCCTTATGATTGACATATCCATGGATTTAAAATAGTTTGTGCTCATTTGAGCAAAAGGGTGTGTTAGTCAATAGTGCATATGATATCTCAATAACAATTGTTTCAATTTTCAAATCCCCCACCACAGAAAAAAAGATTGTCCTTCTCTAGCAGAATTTGAACCTACACCTTTAGTATATGGCCCTATTGGGGCTACACACCTAGTTGCATACAAATTGTTCTAGATGGAGAAAATTTGTTAAGAGGGAAGACCCACCAATTCTAGTAGTCCAAGTGGGATGCTCAACCCCTAAAGAATAACTTAGTTCCACAACCATCCCTATATTTGACCTAGAGGAATCCTTATAGCTTCATCTTGGCCAGATACCACCTTAATAGTGCATATCCCACCAGTTAGAATAGGGGTGGGGACAGAGGGGCCCAGTCTCCACTAATAAAGTTGGTTGCTTCTCAAACATTCACATATAATGACTCTCATAAGAATCCAAGGAATAAGAATTCAAATGATTATTTCCTACAATGGATGTGGAGTGCAAGTTATCCAAACCCATTTGATGCTCTATCTCGGTGGGAAGGTGAGGAGATGAATTTTATTTTAGAAATTACTCGTTGAAGACATTATCATGGAATGTATACGGGATTATTAACCCATGTTGCAAATCCATAGTTCAAAGAGTAAGAGATGTTGTTTATGAGCTTGATATTTTGTATTTACAAGAAGTTAAAGTAAATGGTATTTTTTTTAAATCATATATTCGGGTAATTTGACCAAATTTTGTTATTTTTTTCAATAACCTTGATGAAGGCAGAGTGGGAGAGTAGGGGGGTGATTAAATGGCTACCCTGCCATCTAATGCCAATGTTTTGGCTATCAAATAAGGGAATTTTGAGCACAAATCTAGCCAACATGGTTCCTTCTAAGGCCATGAAAAATCCCATCCTAAAGACAATACACGAGGTAATGAAATCCCTCCCAATGAAACTCCTATTGATGTTCGTGACTCTATATATTTTTATGTCTCTAATATATTAAAAAAACACACTATGCTAGGGTATTTTATGAGGTGAAGGTTATAAAAAGTTGTGATTAAAGCTTGGGGAACACATGGATGGATTTGTAACTCCATCTACACACTTACTAAGGGATTTTTTTCAATTTCCATTTGAGGAAGAAAATAATTATCATGAAGTCTTATACCAGAGACCCTAAATGTGTTGAAACACACTAGTTTTTTTTGTTCTATGCCACAAAGAGTTGTCCATTAAAGAAGCCTAAGAGTTGTATTTCCCAATGTAGGTGGAATTCCTAAGGCTCACTATGCAATTTGGGTCATTTTAGGAACATATATTAGTGGAAATTGACGGTTTCATTTTAGTACCATGAGCTAGAGAAGTTGTTCAATATGTGTCCCCCATAAAAAGGTTGCCTTATGATTGACATATCCATAAATTTAAAAGAGTTTGTGCTCATTTGAGAAAAATGGTGTGTTAGCCAATAGTGCATATGATATCTCAATAGAAATTGTTTCAATTTCCAAATCCCCCACCGCAGAATAAACAAGTGTCTTTCTCTAGCAAAATTTGAACCTACGCCTTTAGTATATGGCCCTATTGGGCCTACAAACCTAGTTGCATACAAATTATTCTAGATGGAGAAAATTTGTTAAGAGGGAAGACCCACCAATGCTAGTAGAATGAAATCCCTCCCAATGAAACTCCTATTGATGTTCGTGACTCTATATATTTTGATGTCTCTAATATAAAAAAAAAAAACACTCTGCTAGGGTATTTTATGAGGTGAAGCTTACAAGAAGTTGTGATTAAAGCTTGGGGAATGCATGGATGGATTTGTAACTCCATCTACACACTTACCAATGGATTTTTTTCAATTTCCATTCGAGGAAGAGATTAATTATCGTGAAGTCATATACCAAGGCCCCTAAATGTGTTGAAGCACGTTTTTGTTCTATGGCACAAAGATTAAAGAAGCCTCAGAGAGTTGTCAAAAAACCAATATATATATATATATATATATATATATATATATATATATATATATATATATATATATATGAAAATTTAATAAACACATTACTAAAGTTGAAATAAATTATGTGTTTATTAAATTTTCAACTTTGATTTTCTCTTATTTGTTAAAAAAAATAAAAAAAAATAATATATATATATATATCAAATAAGAGAAAATTTAATAAACACATAATTAAAGTTGAAAAAAGGATGATATATTGATTGATTCATGTGGAATTAAACATAAGGATTGTTAATCTAGAAATATTTAGTAAAATGAATTAGGTACCCCTTAAACAATCAAAGTCTAGACTATTTATATACCTCCGTACATGATTAAACAAAAATAAATTAAGCAAAGACAAAATTCAGCATTGGTATTTACATAATTTTATTGGTAAGCAAAGACAAAATTCAGCATTGGTATTTACATAATTTTATTGGAGACATAAAAAAAAATTACAAGAAAGAAAAGCATATATTCATATTTCAAGTACAGATCAAATAAGCATAGTGTTGTGCCTTTCCGACATTCTCATAAGGCAAAAACCTGATATATAGTTTCATCATATAAATCTATAAGTCCCCTTACTCTTATACATTCATCCTTCATCATCTAGTTTTTCCAGCCAGGTCTATATCCTAGCACAACAAAAACATAAAACAAAGTTCTAAAAACTGGAGTGAAACACATAATTTCCATCATCGCTAGTTCTAGATATAATTCTTGGAATAAATAAAGAGAGCTTTGACTTGAAGAGCAAGCTCCTCCACTTCATTAATTTTCATCACCCCCTCCCAAGTCTTAAATATTTTGTAGATAACATATATGTTTTCATGTTGAGTTCCATGTATACATGTTGGAATGAGATAATATCAAATTGAACCCTTGCCTCTTTGATTCTGTCCATAATAACTGCTAGTAATAAATTTCGTAGCATGTAATTTCCATTTTCCCATCTAATAATGAACTTGGAATCACTTGATTTGAAGTCAATTTAAGCCTCTTTCTATAGTAATTTTTGGCATCAACCACGGAGAAAACAACTTTGCTATGTTATTAGTTCCTTCTCGAGTTGTTGGATTAAAAGCAACAACATGATTGTCCGTTAAAAATGTAAATCATGCCTCCTAATCCACATGTACTTGGAATACCTTGGCACACTCCATCAAAATAGCCCCATGCCTTTGGTTTATCAATCTTAGGAACATTCAAATTTATTTGACACTTCATTTTTATTGGTTTGCAAATTCCTCTATTGGCAAATCTCACATGATGACTTACTTGTATTGGTAAGATTTCCTTTCTTTGAAATATCATTTCGTTTATTTCCAACCATATATCATAGGCCACAATACACGAAAAAGATATATGGTTACCTACTGCTCTATTCTTATGCCATCTTTCAAAGCATGCCAACACAATATTCCTTTCCCACTTGCATTTTCCATCTATCAGTCCTCTCCCTAGATTTATTTTGTAAAAAGATAATGCATAAGCAAATGATATGTAAGTTTGTCCTCTTTTTTTTACATAAAATGCACCATCCAAGACCTTTCCGTGCCCTTTTCTTGTAGTTATCCCGAGTTAAACTTTATTGGATAATGACAACCATAATAAAATCGTAGTTTTTAATGAACACTTAAGCTTTCATAGATATTTCCACTGCCATTGCTTCTCCCCTTCTTCAATATCCTTCATTCTAGCCTCATGCCCTAATTTTGCAGTCTATACTCCAAAGGACTTATTTTTAGACAATATAATTTCATCTTCCACTATACTTAGTATAAGAGCATTGTTTTTTAGATTAGATATACATTTTTGACTTTCCTTTGCTAACTTTTCTTGTAGATCTAATTGTGTTTTTGATTTCCAACCTTGGTTCCATCTTGGTCTTGATTATGGGTTTGTTGCATCTGCTAAACTATGAATCTCATTATCTACCCACTTAATTTTTAAAAGCCTATATAGCCTGTAGTTTCCTACACTCCCCATCCATGGGTCTTCTCCAATCCTAACCTTGTCTCCCTTCCACACGTTCTAGTCCGACCATCTCCCTAATAGATAAAATGCCTTGACTAAGGCCTTCCAACCGATTGATCCTCTAACAAACTTCTTTACTTCACTTCTAATCCAATCATTTACTGACCCAGGAGCTATATATCTTTTTGTCATCGCTTTCTCCCATGAACCTTCTATATTCATCATTCTACATGAACTTTTTGCTACTATGTCTTGTCCAAATAGATGTATGTTATTTAAACCCAACCCTCCATCCTCTTTAGCTTTCACAAGTTTTTTCCACTTTACCAAAGGAATTCATTATTGGAGGTAGTTTACACATAACCCTACATTCGTGATTTGAAGAGTAAATAGATAGTCCATATATTTCTTTAATTGTGCTCATAACAAGTATCCAAAGTGTATACCAAAAAACCAGGAAGACGATATGTAGCATTTGGGAAATGATGGAAGTGGTATAATACAACACCACAATAATTTTCAAAAGATTTATGCACTGATTAGAAGTTATACTCCCTGTAATATGTAATTACATATTACATGTAATATGTAATTACATATTACATTACATGTAATATGTAATAGCACCCTTGAATATGTATATTTTTTTAGTAATCTATCCCCATACAAATATTACATCGATTCATTCCTTTACTGAACTAACTTCATGTAATGAATGAGTACATGCAAGTTGCTTTTTTTATCTATTAGTCACACATTTGACATTAAAACTTTCCCAAAAAACCTTGAAATATAAGTAAAGAAAATCTCCATACACACTTGTATAATAAGCCATGCACATGGAGTGCCAAAGAGAAAGCATGTGAGCCACAAATGTTGTGTATGGGAGAAGCAACAATAACACATAAAAGATAAGTGGGCAACATGGGAATGATCTAATATAATATGAGAATGTTTTTATTCTACCCATTTCTTAAATTTGTTAAGTATCTAATAATTAATGCCCTATGCCTTCACAATATTTCATTGAATATGGGTAACATGACCCTTGAAATATGGTATATAAGAGAAGAAACAATAACACGTAAAAAACAAGTGGGCAGTGTGGAAATGATTCGATATAATATGATAATGATTTTATTCTACCCTTCTCTTAAATTTACTAAATGTATGGTAGTTAATTTGATATGACCCCAAGGGGGGCATATATGGGGTTAAATGTATATGATATGACCCCAAGGGGGGGAATATATGGGTTTAATCTACAAGTAATGTGTAAATGTAAATGTAATAGGGATGACCTAATAATAAAGGGGCCACATGTGCAATGTGTGAATAAGTAGATATAGAGACCATGTATTCATTATTGTGGGACATGTGAATTGTGATGTATGAATGTATTTGGGTATTTGGAGGAGGTTCTCCTATTCTTTAAGGATTTATTGTGTAACTCTTCTCTCTTATCTATCTTGGAGTGGTGTTCCACACTCACATTGGTGTACATGGTGTGTACTTTTGATTTATGTTGATATTTTAAGCATTTGCTCCATAAAATTTGGTAAAGTCTTCCCAAATAAATGGATGAAGGATACAAAAATGGAGGAGATGTATAAAATTCAATATTAGTTAGACAATAACTTCTTAAATAATAGGATAACCTCCTCCAAATACCCAAATACATTCATACATCACAATTCACATGTCCCTCAATAATGAATACATGGTCTCTATATATACCTATTCACACATTGGACATGTGGCCCCTTTATTATTATGTCGACCCTATTACATTTACATTTACATGTTACATGTGCATTTAACCCATATATTCCCCCCCTTGGGGTCATATCATATACATTTAACGCCATATATGACCCACTTGGGGTGAGAGAGAGAGAGAGAGAGAGAGAGAGAGAGAGAGAGAGAGAGATTAAGAGCTTAGTGATGGCCTCTAATGATTTCAAGGTGCCAAAATTATTCATCTCCTTGATTGTACACGCTTGGTGATTTTGTTTTCTCCATCTAACTAGACAAAAAATAGGACAAATCTCTCAGTATGTGTCTTCTTGTACTACTTAGAAATGATTAGAGAGACTATATTTGTCAAGGCTACCTTTGATATCCTATAGAGATAATATCCTCAGGTGACGATGACACTACAAGGCCTAGATTGGTAAACAATATGATGCTTCCACATATATGGTTGTCCTAAAATATAATCACAACCTTCAAGTGGGGCAATGTCACATAGTTTCTCATCTTTTAAGGACTTGATGTCATATTGTCGACAACACCACTAACTAACGTAGATGTCCCCCCCGTGGCTTAGACAATGGTGTATGGTTATGGATGTGGATAGTTGGTAGCCTCATCTTCTTGATGATCTCTATTGAGACCAGGTTCTATTAGTTGTTACTTTTAGTAATTAAATGCAACAATGTCCCCTCAGTCCACATCTGTGATTAGAATAGGTGTTAGTCTTCCTCGAGCTCCTATCATTCCTATGGTTGAACCTTTGTAGTGTAAATAATAAAACTAGCTTAAAATTCAATGATTTGTTTCCTTCAATATATGGGATATTGTGGCACTGGGGCTAAATCAAATTTTGAGGCTTTTTAGCACAAGCAGTAATGATTGTCTAGTACACCATTCATCATTATTATGCTAAGGTATTTTTTGGGTGTCATGCCAATTGCCTCTATCCTTCTTCAACTTCCCATTATTCTTTGCATTTGACTTTGATTAGTTGTCAGGAGGTTTGTTATCTTTGCTTTGTCCTTTGTTATGAGAATTAGGGTTGTCTTTACACTTTTATTATTGCTAGTGATTTCTGAGCTTAAACTCTTTCTTACTCTTTTACTGAATTTTTTTCCCAATATTGAGCATAACAACAAGAAAATTAAAGGGAATTAAATATGTCTAAAAAATCCATTTTTGTTTGGATGTATCTTTGTAGCTTGTTGAGGTATTTTGGAACCAAGTACCACTCAAAGTCTCGAATACCCAATTTTGTATGTAGGGTATGGAAGGCATTGATGTACTCCACTATAGTGTGGTCATTACCTTAGTGCAAGAATGCCCATCTTATGTAATGACATTCATAGTTTCCAAGGCAAATACTCCTCCTCATAGGCATTTAAATTTTTTCCCAAGTCGGTTATGTCACATATAGTTCAAAATCTCTGGCATGTTGCACACGATAAGTATCCCACAAGTCTTTGACATGAGGAAGGGAATTTAGGAGTGCAAAAGTAATCTTGTCATTGAAGGAAGAGTTGTGAACATAAAAAATAAATCTTTATTATATTTAACCTTGAAGGGTGTTATTCCTCTGAAATACCCTCTTGTCAAGGGTTTCTCCATCACCATTGGAAGTCATTGAGGGATCTAAGTGAAATGTTCCATCATTTAATTCCTTTGTTTCTCAAGATTTTCTTAGAGAAACAACTAAATAGAATCTCTAACCTCGTCATTGACAAGCCTCATAAATCCACCATTTTTCTCCTCTTATTTTGACATTTTCATGACTATTTAACCCTTAAATATCTCATTTTTTACCCTGAACATTGCCATCCTATTATAGCTAGTCGGGTTTTATACAACAAATCCTTGTAAATAGATGTACTGATAGATTTTTTGGGTTTTTTGAATGGAATGCATGAGTTCTTGATGATTATTATATGTCAGAGGCACTAATAATCTATGTTGCAGGGTAATAATAATTATGGTGCTTCATGTTTGAGGTAACAACTTTGACATTTTGGAAATTTTCTTAGTAAAAAATATTGATTTGCAGTGTGATGACAAAGCTTGTGTAGTGTGCCTATGAAACTGTGAAGCGTGCTGACAAAATTGGCATAACATGCTATAGAAACACACCTTCAACCTCCATTGAGGATATTCAAGGTTTAAACACATTTTATCAGAAAAATGGTTGAAGATTGACTCCACCCTCGACTTCAAGATTCTACTCATGATATTTGGGGAAAATTACTCCATGGGCAATGGAACCATGAAGATAAATTACATTACACCAAATCATTTATGGCTAAGTGCCCTTTTTGCAGGAGATAAATTTATCAATTAACTATTTTATATTTCAATAAGTTGTTAGTTAGTGACTTCTTGGGAATAATTTGTTTCAAGAAAAACTATGGTAAAGGTTATTAAGGTTTCCAAGAAACTTGTTATCACTCTGCAATTTCTCAGGCCGAGGAAGAAGTTGATAAAGGTAACCACAAAACCACTTTGGAGTCTAGGATCTAGACATCCTAGACTCAAAGAGGGATCTCTCTATAAGATTTAGCTTTGTTTACTGGAAATTTTAGTCTAGTTATGAATTAATCAATACAAGGTTAACATGCTAATATTGTAGGGAAGGGTAGGCAAATTCATTGGATCCTCAAAGATTTAATGTATGGAAGAGATGGAA